>JAXDDX010000013.1:3102500-3200000 GCA_034670405.1 Hoplostethus atlanticus
ACACTGGCAGTGAGATAAGCCAGGGCAGAAATAGAGAAATGGGACTTAAGCACTCCTCACAGGGCGTACCATGAAGGAGAACACACACACACACACACACACACACACACACACACAGATTTTCTCTGAAAGAAGGAATAGTCAAGATAGGGGGAACACTATATGATGTAACATCCGAGGCTGTTTTTGCTCCACACTCTTGGTAAGTCATTGTGAAAGCAGGAAAAGCAAGAAGATCTTCCCTCCCACCAGCTTTGTTTCCATCCAATCAGCAAGCGGACTTTAAATAGGCTTCTTGAACATCAGGACAAATGGAAAGAGTCTTTCAAGAAGTATTGGACAAGTTGTTGCTCTTTAGCGTCAGCTGATGTCGGCCATGTTTCATGCTTTTGAAGAAGAGGAAAACAAAGAAATGCACCAACCATGATGGAGACTTAACCATGACTTTCTAGGAGGTTGCGGTGGAAGAATGTCACTTTTGAACTGAAATTATACCTTTATTTAACCGAGGAAGTCCCTTGAGATTGAAATCTCTTTTCCGAGGGAGACCTGGCCAAGACAGTTTGCCAGTTACAGTTTAAAATGAAAATAAATAAAAACACAAACAGGGAATACAAACAGCAAAATACAGAAATAAAAACACAACAGACAGGGAATACACACATCAAACACACAGGGAAGAGACTAAATCCAGCTCAATTAAAGCAGGTGCAATTCTCAGTTACATGGACCTTTAATTGAGCCAGTTATGCCAAGTTAATTTATGTGAGAAATATGTTTCCCCTCACAATTTATTGCATAATTTCTTTATTAATAAAGAAACCTTTTCACTTCAAGCGAGTGAAGCGAGTTTCCATTCAGAACCCAGGACCCCTGCATGAACGTTTGCTACCTTACCCAGTGAGCTAAAGTGCGCAGTCGTGTTGTTTTTTGGGACTGACCGACTTACGCTAGTTACTGGGTACAAAAGTCCACCGCCCCACCAAGTGAGCTGAATCACGAAACTGCAAAACTCACAGGTATTGTGTCTGTGTGTCCTGTGGTTATTCGCGGTGTTTTTTGAAAATTTTGTGATCGACCAACCGACACCAACTAATACTAGCTGCTCGTTGCAGCTCAAAACCAGGGCAGAAACATGGGACACCCTTGCCCAACTTGAAACGCTGTCCCCCATGAAACAGCTCCATACTAGCTAGCTAACTGTAAGTTTACTGCAAGTTAGCGAGCTAGCTAACATCTTCAAATTTAGATGTTCAGACATTTACCACACGTGTGTTTTGATAGTTTTAAGGTCATGCAATGCTGGAAATTGAACTTCTGTATTTTAAACATGTCAATAGTTAATAGTTAAACATGTTAGTAGTTTACTGTGTATGCCACCATCTTGACATGACTTCAGATAACTGCATCTCAGAAACCTTCCAGTTGAAATTATGGGAGTTGAACTTACATTGTTACATTTTCACAATAATTCAACTTTTACTTGGTTTTTATTACTTATATAGAGAACCGTTGATTTGTTTTATAGTGGTCAGGTATGGAGGAGTGAGGTGTCGTACTTCTGGCTCAATCAGGTCTTGGACACTGGGGGAAAGATAGAAATGTCAAGAGGGGGAAAGGAGTGAAGAGTGGTAGATAAACAGAGAAACAGAAAGTGATAGATGGTGTTACTGCAGCTGGAGAAACAGTGTGTGTTCTGTGGGAATGGACTGTTGCTTAATGTTCTGCTCACAGTCAGATGACTCAAGAACAGCCCTGGAGCCATCGCGATCATTACATCTCTCACTGTGTGTGTGTGTGTGTGTGTGTGTGTGTGTGTGTGTGTGAGAGAGAGAGAGAGAGAGAGAGAGAGTGAGCCTATGCATATGAAGCAGGAAGCAGAGTCCTAGCTTATCCCGTGCAGAAAGTGTCAAATATATTGAGGGTATCCATAAGCATATGTACAGACACACACACACACACACACACACACACACACACACACACACACACACACACACACACACACACACACACACACACACACACACACACACACACACACACACACACACACACACGGACAGCAGGCTGCAAGTCCTGCTCTGCTGTCGCCCTCAGTTTGTTTTCTTCTTTTCTTTCTTCCGTCTTTGCGTGGCGCCTCTCTCGCTTTGTTTCTTGCTTTCTGTCGTTCTCTCCGGTCCTCTGTCTTTCCCGCTCTGTCACTCAAAGCGCCGTGTTTTCCATCTTTGGATCTTTTGTGTGCGTGTCTCTCTTTGACATAACTCCGGAGTCTGTTGCCGTGGTTACGCCGTCTTAATGTGCCATTGATGTGACTGTATGTATTAAAAGCAACGCTGACTCGCAGCGAAACTTTAGATGTGTTTCTCTCTCTGTATCTATCGCTCTCTCCATCTGTCTTTGTGTGTGTGTGTGTGTGTGTGTGTGTGTGTGTGTGTGTGGGTGTGTGCACTGTCTGTCAGCATGTTTTTACAAGGTTTTAACCGATATGGGTTTTTAATACAGATTTTTGATAAAGCTGTCAGTAGCTAATATTTTGTATTTTGTTTATTCAACATCTTCAAATTTGACCAATTTCATGCCAAAAATGTCCAAAAACCTAAAAGTATTAAGTGTTTACCTGAGAATTGTATTATTGTCAGGGTGGAAAAGACCATTTAGACCATAGGACACTAAAACACTGACACCCAGGTGAACACCACTACTACTACGACTATTATACTACTAACAATAATATAGAAATAATAAAAAATAAAGAATCTGATAAACACATTGCATCAGAATCATTTCAGGTTAAGGTCTTCCTATAGACAACCAGTTTAGAATTGATGGAATTGATCAATAAATATGTAATCAATCAAACTGCATCATAATGATCACTAACTGGCCTGATTTTAATGAAAGGCCAATATCGACCTGAAATATTAGGCGAACCGATATCGGTCTAACCCTGCTGTGTGTGTACACGTGTTAGCATGTGCACACACGTGCTCGTAACTCCGCGTCGGTGTGTCATTATTCCCATCTCCGTCACATCCTCTAGCCAGGCCGGCCTCGGTGCGCGCTCCGTGTGCAGGCTATGAGCTCCAACACAGCGACATTACGGCAACATTTCATATCATCCCCTCGACGCCCCGACGTACTTTGGAAGATGACAGTAATTTGGCCAAGACGTCGTCGCGGTTCTCTCCCTTCATATGGCGACGGTCCCCGGTGCACAGCAACATTACATCAAGACTGGAGTGTGAACGTATGGCCAGCTATTAAATGGCAATCACACACAGAAGAGCTCTTTTATGGACGAGCACATTTCTGCTTAATAGCTCTCCGAGCAGAGTCGTCCAAATATGACATTTCAAATGAAAGCCCTCCAAACGCCAGTGCCTATTAAAATCTTTGCTGAAATCCTTCAATTTGTCAGTTTTTGCGTGATGTGGTTTGTAATAAATTTTGGATTGGCCCTCTTTGAAATTCTCGGCTTATTTATGCGATCATGCTTTAAAGATTATATGGACTCGTTTCCTCCATCAGCGGTGTCTGGCATCATGCACAGTTAACTCCTACCTACATCACCGCGCTCCGTGGTCCAGGCCCCCCCCTCGCTATCAGGCCGCTATGGTCGCCGCTATCAGGGGGAACCTCGTGAGCCTCGTCCCACCGGAGCCCCCTAACGGCTGCTTGAGGGAGAAGTTATTGTGATCACCGGGGCCCGCCTCTGGGAGTCCTGCTCCACCTTGCCCCATTAATTTCAAGTGCTACTCATATCCTTGGCCCCCATTACTTTCTCTCTCCGCACCCTCCCCTCCCTTCCATCATCACCTCGGTGCCCCCCAGCCCAATCTCGGTGTTCTCCCGGCTCATTTTGAGCTGTAATTGGACAGCGGTCCCGGGGGAGAGTCGTCAGCACGCCCCAGCGCCTCTCCAGGGTGGAAGCGCGCCCCGCCATGGTCGATAAGCAGCGCTCGGGGTCACTCGCCCAGCGCTCCCTACTCTGCTAACTTTCAATGGATAGGATGACTGGCCTATCACATTAAGCCAAGGGGTTCTCAAATGTTTTCATGTCACGGACACCCAAATGGAAACGCATTAGACCACAGACTCCCATTTGGTCCCATCTGGGAAGATGTTTGGGCTGTTTTTTTGTTGTTGATTTGGTCTTGAATTGTACTGTCTGCACTGTACATTGGGAGATAACAGTGATGTGAGTGAGATCTACGACCAGGATAGTCTTTCTTACACATTTAATCATTTCTAGTGAATTGTATTATAAATTGAATCATAGATAAATTACAGTATTCCTCATTTTGACCCCACTGGACCGCCTATTGGATCCCTGTGTGTGTGTGTCAATGCGATGTACAGTATGTCCATGCCAGAAAACAAATCGTATCGTGCCATCGCACCAGATTCCCTATCTCTCTCTCTCTTTCTACACACACACACACACACACACACCCAATCCAGCACACACAGGTGTTTCCAGCCGCGGTTTGCCGGGATCATTCCCTGTGCCAGTTTTCCTCCAGAGCAGCATTTGTGCTGGTAATCTGTCATGTGAGCCCGTCTCAGCGGAGGCACGGGAACATTCGGAGCCGCGAACAAGACAGGAAGGATAACACCCCTAAAAGCTTCTCGCTCCTCTCGAATTGCCCACGGCTCAATCCCAACTATCTCAAATCTCTCCTCCTTATCTCCTCTCCTTTATTGCCAAGGCCTGACACTTGACAGATGAGAGAACGGGTCCAAACCGGGGCCTGACCAAATGCACCTTGAGCGGTCAGTGTTTACCTGTAGCTCCCCCCAGAGGCCAATCGCGTGGCCCACTCAGGTTGGAAGCTGTTCCTGTGTGTGTGCAGGTGTGTGTGTGTGTTGCAGGGACGGTGGTGAATTTGCCCCCGCATCACCTCGATAAGAAAGTTATTCTCTTCATCTATCTGACTACTGTAGAGCCCTCAGAAAGTCAGAACAGAGAGTTTCATGTAATAATTCTCCACGCTGACCTGTCTCCTCACCAGCTCTGCAACAATTATAGCTGAATAGCCTGTATAGTGTGTGTGCATGTGTGTCTGCGTGTGTGTGTGTGTGTGTGTGTGCGCTTGCCTGTTGCCGCGAAGAAAAGAAGTAAAAAGCCAGACGGCGAGAGAGTGTGTGTGTCGGAGCTGTATTGACGTTCACACGCCGGCGGATGAAAGCGGCAGCACCGTTAATAATTGAAAGAGTACTTAACGACAGGAGCGCTGCCCTCGCAAGACGGCTTTTAATAACTAGGAAGTTTTCATATTTCTAGTTCTCTTTTTCATCTCTTACCCCCTCCCCACCCCCCCGCCCATTCTTCTCTCCTTTAGAAGCTTTCTCAGCTCCATTCACAGGAGCAAAGGCATGCCGGCGAAGAAGCATGTCTCCCTTTTAAAAACAGCGGAAAAGGTGTGTGTGTGTGTGTGTGTGTGTGTGTGGGGGGGTATTTACACTGTTAAGTGGGGCATATTGTGCTGGAATGGATAGTGTACTATGCCTATTGACAGGGGAGTCTATTTATTAATTATTTCACTGTCTAGTTGAGAGATATGTATTTGTTTACGGCGGCGCTCCATCTCCTCTCTTAATGCGCTCGCCGCTCGCCCTCATTAATTCGCTTGATGGTCTTTGATTTGCCGGGCATCACTAAGTCGCATTAAGAAATGTATTTCCCAGCTCTTACTTAACGATGCTTCCAGAACTAACGCAATTAAATGCACATTCAAAACGCTCGAGGTTTTGCACGAGTCGAGACAGTGGGGGGGGGCTTGATTAGCGCCCTGCAGGAAAACTAAACCTCACTGAGTAGCGGCCGGGGGAAAAGGTGGTGCCGGACTCAACCTTCAGCTGCTTTTGGATCCCATTGCGGTCCTCCTGCTAATAGTGAAATAATACATCTTTTTTTTTTTTTCTCCCAGCATGCACTGTGTGGAAGGCAGGGGAAACATCACATTCATACCTATGAGCAATTTAGAGTCTCCAGTCCGTCTCTAGCCACTTGCATGTGGACTGTGCACACGGAAAGGCCGGGAATCGAATCCATGTCCACCATTACTCCTTCACCAGCTTCTACATATACTCTGACATTCAACATACATGCATGAGTGAATGAGCGTCAGATGTTCATTCATTCAGTCCGTCATCACGGCATCCCGATCCCTGCTCACCCATCTCATTTCCGTGTACCCGTACCTCTTGAGCTCCGCCATTCAACGGGCCTAATTGAATAGTTGATCACATATTAATCGAATTAGTGTGTTCAGTCGTGGTCATTGTGCGGCGAATTCATTCCCTCTGTCTTGTTATTGTGTTTCAGGCCCCGAGGCTGTCAGTGTGGCCCCAGATGGTTTAGCTAGCGACCGGCCCGATCTAACTCTGTGACTGGGAGCTTCTCCCTTTGTCCTCGGATCAGACCTCCGCACTGCCGCTCTGATCACAGTCTTTCACGCAGCTGCGAGAAAAGAGACGGAGAGGGAAAAAAATAAAAGATAAAAGGGGAAAGAGTCAGGGAAGAGGAAATGAGGGACCAAGGGATGGGTGGAAAAAAAGTTAGGGAGAAAAGGTAGAGAGAGGGAGAGAGAGAGATAGGACCATTACGGAGGGTGATCATCACCATATTCGGAGTTTTCCATGAAAAGGCAACAAGTGGAGCCTAATGGGAAATATGCAGATGTATGCAAATGTGCGTTGGATGGGTCGCCCAGAGGCCTGCTGGGAGATTAAAGCTCTTCTGGCTGGAGAGGGCTGTGGAGGAGACTGGCGCTATGAGCTCAACGCTTCTGTTTTTGCACTGGGAATCCAGTCCAACTCCTGGCCTCCATGCCCTCTCTTCTAGCGTCTACCCATCTATCTTACGTACCACCTCTTCCACGGTGACTCGTAAGTGATCTGTCAAGCCACATCGGTAGCTAGCGACGCCATCCACACGATGGACATCTTTAATTTGATAGTATCTCTTGAGAAGACGGAGGCCCCGGTGCTTTCATCGCCTCACCGCGGTATCAGATGCGGTTACCGTTCTTCCACGCCGCCCTCCGGGGGCCTTTCCGCGTGGATTTGATGGATGAGATCCCAGGACCGTTATTTCACACTCATTCGCAGGTTGATCCGCCCAAGCGACTGCTGCTGCAAGAGAAAAGGGGAATGAGATGGAGACGAGGAGGGGAGATGGAGGGGAGAGAGAGAGAAAGGTAGAGATGGTTAAGACTGCACCCCCCCTGCAGCCTCACCAATTCACGCTCCGCTTCCACACTTGATCCACTCCGCATCCCTCAACCTGAGCCTGCAGCCGCTGGGATGGAGATGTCGGTGAGACGGTTACAGATGTATTACAGACCGAGCGGCATGCTGAAGGCCGCGGTGGGCCGTGAGGGGATTGGCGCTCACTCTTGCACAGAGAAAGAAGTGCCATTATGGCTCTGGTTGTCAGGAATATGCCGAGCATCTTCTACAATCTAGATTTCCGGGTATGCGGTGGCCATTTTGGATTTTGATCCGACTGAAGTGCTGCATGTGCCAGCTCTACAGCGAGGCCCCTCTCGTAGTGGTGGAGTAAAATAGGCCAGCATTGGCAGGTGTCAGGTCTCATATGGCCACATTCATCCAACAGTATTTGGCAGCATCATAAATCTACAGTTTGCTGTTGAACATACCACCCCCACTCAGAGGGAGCTCATAAAACCCACGCCGTTTTTAAACTCACCCTCCCCAACCTTGTAAAAGGCCTCTCACATGCTGTCGTCTTCACTAGCAGGGAAAAAGACAAGAAGAGAGACCGTGAAGTGGCTAGGTTGTCGTGGGTCGCCTGCAGCTCCGTCGGTCTCATTCTCCTGAACCCTGTTAGTCCAGATCAGGGGCGGTGCTCTGTTTAATCCTTGTTTCCTAGTGGCTGTTTTCCTGGTGGTGTTAGCTCAACGTATGCATGCCCAGAAAGCGGCGCAGGCCTGTATGCGTCGGGGCAACCTGCTGTTTAAATCGCTAACAGATGCAAAGAGACAGACAGCACAGCTGGACTCCAGCACCCACATAAATTCCCTTCACGTCCTGCCACAGATTACCTTCCCCTTCTCATCTCCTGTTCTCATCTCGATGTTTACAAGGCTCTATGTTCAGCTTTGTGGCGGTCGTCTTACCGTTCCTCTCTCCTCCCCCCCCCCGCCGCCTCAGCACGCCACGTGAGAATATCCTGTCTTTCCCCGGGAGTTTGGTGGCAATGCCAATTCTTGAGAAACGACTTTCATGGGGAAGTGTTCTTGACAGTCTTCTTTGGAAATAACCTTGGTTGGTCGTCTTTTAACTTTCCCCACTCTGTCACACTAACTTTCCCTCTGTCTCTCTCTGCTCTCTGTCTGTCTCTCTCTCCCATCACACACCAGCTGTGTCAGACCCGAAGTGAAACAAGATGCGATTGGCCTAATGTGATTCTCATGTACCGACAGTCCCTCGCCTTGTCCGTGGTGAACTTACATAAGCGATTCATTCCAGACTTCTGAAACAAACGCTGGGGCATTTTTCCTGCTTTTGGGGGGGAAGGGGGGGCGGGGATGCTGTCACGGGGTGGGAGTGTTTTGGGAAGTCATCCCCGTATCCATGGAGAAAACTAAACAGCGATGGTGTGCTACGAGGTCCAGGTTCAGGCAGAGCGCCAGTCGCTGATTAAGGCTAAGTCTTCATAACCAGGCACTGCTGTTTTCTAGGAACTTGCATAGCACGTCAAATCCCAGTAAAGAAGACCTCATGAGCGGATGGTATGGGGGATTGTCAAGCACATGAGAGGCACTTCAGTTTGAGTGTGTGTATCTGTGTGTATGAGTGTGTTTTAGTGCATGTGTGTGTGATAAAAGCTGACATCCCGTGGGCTTCAGATGGCTCCGTCTGGACGTGCTCTCGCAGCGCTTCCTCCTCTAATGGTATTCCTCTGCACATCCACCCTTCGTTACATGCCTCCATCCCTACCCCTCTCCTCCTCCTCCTCCCCCCCTCATTTACAAGACATGGATTCTTTCACTTCCCCCTGTTAGTTGTCGGCCCGTAATCAATCCGGAAGCCCGGCCCGGTTGAGGACACATTTGTAAAACCGTCGAGGCAGAATCTTTACTCGTCTACCTTCTGCCTCCCTTGCCTCGGTTCATGTGTCTGCCTCCTGCAGTGTGGCAGTAGCTGGGGTTTCCATCCGAAGGGTTTTGAGTGAAATATGATATATCAAATTCTGATCAAATCAAAGCCTGAACGGAAACGACAAATTTCAGTAGAATTTTCCTCAATATCACAGAAAGGTTTTACCGCTCGCTTGAGGCGGAAAGGAAAGATTATGCAATAAATGTCAAGGGGAACACATTTGTCAAATAAATGGCGTCAAATAAATGACAACTTCACAGAAATGTTGTTTAAATAATTTCAAGATGACGGAACAAGAGATCCTGATTGGCTACTTCTACTGTTTCTTTAGTGAATCAAATGAACCGTCACGTTAGAATTAGTGAATTAATAAAGAGTAAAGAGTGCAGAAAATAGAGCTCACTGACTTCCCTTCCCTGTTTCTGAGGCATCATGGGTACAGTGCTCTGTCGTACATACTGTATCTTTCCTTTTCCTATAATCAATATAAGGCACAACAGAATAGAATTATCTTTAAACCTTAGTATGAATTGCTCATTCATGAATTCTTGTTTCTTTCCCACATTTAGTTACAACACATTTATAAGGCATCCATTATGGTTGCATGGCCATTAGTTGGTGCATTAGGATATTGCAAGTGCATTTCTTTGTTTTGGTGTTTGGACAGCATGAATATGGCCAACGTTAGCTGACACCAATGACCCCGTAATAATAACTACTTTGTTCTCTTAGTTAGTATATGTATTTGCTTCAACCCAGCTGATGGAAACACATTTGCACTTTATTTCTGTTTAAAAAGTTCACAATGCTAATGTCACTAAGGCTGTACCTTCCTTTACCCTGGGACAACACGTCCTCTCCTGTCTCGGCAGTGGTTATCTAACTATATGGTTTTCTTGCATTTGAAAGCGAGCCAGCCCACTGGAGATGCTCTCATGAGGTCTGGAGTGGGACTCGTCCACCAAACGGGGCTAATTATGCTAATCCCCGTCTCGTCCTCATTGGCCGGGGTCAGAGCCGTGATGTTAATGACCAAAGGAGCGATAGAGTGGGGGAGAAAAGTGAAGAAAAGGGGATTGTGTGAAGAGTCTCAGAGAAAGAGGGAGATAGAGAGAGGAAGAGGATTTGAGGGAGGCTCCTTTTCCACATACAGCCGTGCTCTCACGTGTGTGTGTGTGTGTGTGTGTGTTCGTTCTCTCTCTTGAGTCTTTCCATGCTCTTGCATTTCTGGGATGTGTTCAGTGGGGAGAAGAATCAAGCCCTTTATCTCCCAGCAGTCAACACTTCCCGTTTCCACAGCGACACGCTGCTGCATTGCTGCGGCATCTGGGTCGTATCCGTAGCGACCCCAGAACCCTGACAGGCCCTAATCTGAAGAGACAGGCCACAGTAGGGCAGATTTGATGCTGTGCATGTGTGTGTTTTTCTACTTCTAGTCTCATGAGGACCAACAAGGACAGAAAGATTAATACAAGGAGTTTAAGGTTAAGACTTGGATTAAGGGTTAAGGTTAGAATGAAGAGTCAGGGTTAAGGTTAGAACAAAGAGTCAGGGTTAAGGGTTAGAATGAAGAGTCAGGGTTAAGGTTAGAACAAAGAGTCAGGGTTAAGGGTTAGAATAAAGAGTCAGGGTTAAGGTTAGAACAAAGAGTCAGGGTTAAGGTTAGAACAAAGAGTCAGGGTTAAGGGTTAGAATAAAGAGTCAGGGTTAAGGTTAGAACAAAGAGTCAGGGTTAAGGGTTAGAATGAAGAGTCAGGGTTAAGGTTAGAACAAAGAGTCAGGGTTAAGGTTAGAATGAAGAGTCAGGGTTAAGGTTAGAATAAAGAGTCAGGGTTAAGGTTAGAACAAAGAGTCAGGGTTAAGGGTTAGAATAAAGAGTCAGGGTTAAGGTTAGAACAAAGAGTCAGGGTTAAGGGTTAGAATAAAGAGTCAGGGTTAAGGGTTAGAATAAAGAGTCAGGGTTAAGGTTAGAACAAAGAGTCAGGGTTAAGGGTTAGAATAAAGAGTCAGGGTTAAGGTTAGAACAAAGAGTCAGGGTTAAGGGTTAGAATAAAGAATCAGGGTTAAGGTTAGAATAAAGAGTCAGGGTTAAGGGTTAGAATAAAGAGTCAGGGTTAAGGTTAGAATGAAGAGTCAGGGTTAAGGGTTAGAATAAAGAGTCAGGGTTAAGGTTAGAATGAAGAGTCAGGGTTAAGGGTTAGAATAAAGAGTCAGGGTTAAGGTTAGAACAAAGAGTCAGGGTTAAGGTTAGAATAAAGAGTCAGGGTTAAGGTTAGAACAAAGAGTCAGGGTTAAGGTTAGAATAAAGAGTCAGGGTTAAGGTTAGAATAAAGAGTCAGGGTTAAGGTTAGAACAAAGAGTCAGGGTTAAGGTTAGAATAAAGAGTCAGGGTTAAGGTTAGAATAAAGAGTCAGGGTTAAGGTTAGAATAAAGAGGCCTGTTGGTCAACCTACCAGGTGATGACAACAAAAACACCAACATCATCCATGTGTCCCTGATAGATAATTGTCTATGTCTATGTTGAGTGATAGTAGGCTCCATGCTAACACTTTAGCATACATTATGTTGAGTGATAGTAGGCTCCATGCTAACACTTTAGCATACACTATGTTGAGTGATAGTAGGCTCCATGTTAACACTTTAGCATACACTATGTTGAGTGTTAGCATAAACTCAAAAGTGAGAAAATAGTAGCGCTAAAGCTAAATGGTAAAATTGACATTGAACATGGTACCAAAATAGCATACTGTTTTGACCTAGCAGGGACTACTTTCCTGTTTCCATAGGAAGTATTGGGTGATGGGAAACAGTACAGCTAAGCATCAGGGGCAATGATCTACGGACACATGGGTGATTTTGGTGTCGATGTTCTCATCACTTTGCTAAGCCGACCATGGGCCAACCTCCAAAAAACTCTGTATTTACTGTATTTGTCAGTTTATAGTTTAGGGAATAAATGTAGTCAGTGGAAGTTCCTTACAAGTGTAATATAAACGTGTGTGTGTGTGTTCACAGATGTGCATGACTCTGTTTACTAGCCCCCTCATGCAGAGATGTAATGCGTCAGTATTGGGTCTCCAAGTTAGAATGGTTAGCTAGCAGCTGCTGAAACCAGAGCTGCTCTCTGAAACTGTCCCACTCCCCAGGAGACCATAAACACAGCCAAAACTAAAGCAGGCCAAATCCTTTTCTCTTCTTTCCCCACCCTCTTCTTACTCTCCCCTCCCCCCCCCACCCCCCGTCCCCGTTTTCCTCTTCCCCATTCCCCAAGCATGAGCAATTCACAGTTAAACTAATTCAATTTTCCCCCGGCTGGGCTCACATGGGACGGCATTGGAATTCCGGTTTGTCATGATAAAATGATTACACGGCATTGTGTTTCTCCGGGCGCCTCCCAGCGCATTTATTAGAATCTGTCAGTGTCGATGTAGATCGGCCGGCCAAAGTGCCCGTCTCCGCCGCCCCTCCCCGCCACTCCGCTTCCCCATCCCTCCCAGAAACTGGTTATTCCTTATGAAATACGTCGCTCCTGGCAGACGCATAATCTGATTACATCCGCTAGATTAAAAATATATTGAATTTCTTCCCTGCTTTCCTCGCCTCGACTCACATTTTTAACCCCGTCTCTCCCCTCCTTGCTTCCTCTGTTCCTTCCTCCAGCCTCCTCCCCATCGTCTGCTCTCAACACTGATCCATGAATCTACTTTGGGGAAGCACAAGCACATGTTAGTAACTGGGGATAGACTGATATTAAAAATCAGATATTAAAGTCCACCTCTCATGCAGTGTCATCTATATGATGCAGTTTGATTGATCAATACTACACTGGTGGTCTGTGAAGCCCTTCACCTGATTGATTCTAATGGCTCATTTTGATCAGATTCCATTATTATTATTACTAACTTGGGTTTCATTGGAGAGTTTTAGTGTCCCGTGGTCTCAATTCCACCCTGACAAGGATAAAATTATCTGTGGAACACTGAATATTTGTAACTTTCTGGGCATGAAAATGGTCCCATTTAAACGTAGAGCATGGGATATTAACACAAGATGCTGGATATCAGCAGCTTCAATACAAAAACCCATCTTTTTATCTGTTATGTTTTGTCAATATGTGTTTTTATGAACACATCTCGCTGGACACAAGGATGTGTTGAAAACGACACATACAGTTTTCTCTCTCATCTCCCTTTCACAACAGTGTGTAACGTGTACGCTTCAACTGCATGCAAAGTGAACGAATAGATCTAAAACACATGCCCGTAATAAGTTAACGTATAGCGCCAGTGCAGCTCCACCGAGCCCTGAGGTGAGGTGTTGGGTATTGACAGTGTTAGCTCTCCTGGTCCTTCTCTGGAAGATATTTTTGGCACGTATGTGGAGAATGCCAGGACAGATACACTGACATGCAACCCAGGGACGCCGCCGCGTTTAAAAACGGGATGCACCTTAGCCCGCTGAGCCACCGGGACACCCCAGCTCTCACTGTCCTCCTCCCTTATCCCGTCTTCCTGTCCATAATGCATTGTTGGAAAATGAGGGTGTGAATGAATGAAAACAAGTGAACGAGGTCCGTCTCTCTCATCTGATGTGGCAAATTGTGGCTTCAACCTGTAACTTTTTTTTCCTGCACCCACTCCATCACCTTCTCTCTCTCTCTCCTTCCTCCTCTCCTCTCAGGATAATATTACAGCTTATTATTTTTCATATTTCCATCCCTCCCTCTGCTCCCGCCGGCCTGTCAGTCAAGCTGTCGCGTGTGATTTGGAGCTGTCACTCTGGCTCTGGGGTTGGGCGGGGGGTGGGGGTCCGATGGCTTGTTTACTGAGATGTGACTGGAGGTGTCATGGTGAATTACCCCCTCCCCAACCCCAAACCCCAAACCCCCCCCAGCCCACTCCACCCCACACCAGCACAAACCCTCTGGACCTGGAGCCCCTGCACTGTGCAACCAGGAAACCCCATATCCCATGTCGGTGTGAGAGTTGGGTGGCCGTTGTGCCGGGTGGAATATGGCTAATGACCGTCTCGGACTGCCACCGTTGATTTGGTGTGGTGGGTTCAGAGTATGTGCGGACCTGTGTGTGTGTGTGTGTGTGTGTGTGTGTGTGTGTGTATTAGCATCCGTCCGCTCCTCTCTCCCAGCCAACCAATTACTGTCCCGAGGAGCTGACAGCTGTCGCCATCGCCGTCTTCTCTTTTCACCACCTCCGTTCCCTCATCCCTCCTCTCGGTTGACAGAGGGGAGTCAGAGGGGAGTCGTAGCCCTGGGTCCTGCTCCCTCGGGGAGTCATTACACCACTGTGGGACTCACACACACACACACACACACAGACAGAAACAGAAACACAACTTGTCTCCACCGTCTCTTTCTATCTGTCACTATGCCACTGCATCCTTCCAGTAAGCCCCATGGCCTTCGCTTTCCCCTTGCTTAGGGATTTGATTCACACATTCAGGGAGAGCACACACACACACACACACACCTAATCCTAACGCTCCCTCTATACCTGTCATTACCCACTCTAGATGGGACTCGGCCCATTGGGTCTATATATAATAGAGCCTTGCTGATAGAATAAGAGTGTATGGAATTGACAGACTCCTTTATCCTCAATGACACCGAGTTTTGTTTGGTTTTTACTCCTACTACATTCTCGCCAAATTCACTAGAGCTCGCGTTTTTTTTTTCCCCGTGCACGCAGAGTTTCTCCCCATGCGATCGCTACAGCGGCAGCCGGTAGAAAAGCGTGGAAGCATTACCGCTATCGGAGGTGATGAGGCTCCGTCCCTTCCACAGCGCTTCGCTATCTCCCCCTCACCACTCTCTTTCTTTATCTGGGACTGTAATACAAACCAGATTGGCCTTATCGCAGCTCTCACACACACACACACACACACACACACACACACACACACACAAACTCCAACCCCGGCCCAGTTCTCTTGCTCGCTTCCACATGTAAACACACACACACACACACACACTGCTGCACATACTATCAGTGGCAATCTGTGAGTGGATGTGCCAGCTATTTCACTCACCCATGCAGGGTAAGGACGTCGCCGGCTGGGAAGAAAAAAAAAGGAATTTGGAAGAGGCGTGGAATATTCTCACTTCAGCCGTGAATGCTTTGTATAGATAAGGGGAGTCTCTGACTGTTTGTACATACGTGCTCACGTGTGTGTGTGTGCGTGTCAGTCTTGTAGAGATTTACCTCCGACACACTCGTTAATCACAGAATTCATTAATCACGAGTCTCTAATTGTTTACTTTCCCCTGCGGCGGTACTACACGAGGTTGCCGGCCCTCCCTGTTACAGTTTTGGAAGAACATAATGGCAAATTAATTTTCCAGGTAGCTCCGATTCGATTAGTCATTTCTGAGTACACTCTATTAGCCAGGAAATTGTGCATTTGTGGAAGTTAGAATGGAGAGTCTGGGTTAGATCATGTTGCTACCTGGAAAAACGACAGCACTGGAGAGAAAGAGAGAGAGAAAGAGAGAGAGAGACTTGAAGGGTTTTCTGTTTTCTGGGACCTTCTTCCAGCTGGCACCAACATCAGTCCTGGGTGATCGGAACGAAATCGGATATAGAGCAAAAATGCATAAAATCCAGTTGTAAATCCATCCAAGACTGAGGTGGTCAGAGGCAGAGTGGAGTTTTAGTTGTACAAACATTTCTCAGGGGCAGAAATAATCTCATTGGTTGAATTAAAATGATATGGGCGGAGCCAGAGAACTTGTCCTGGCTGTCACGTTAGACTGAAGCCCAGTGAAAAAGACAAGAGGTAAGAGAGGAAGCCAATATTATGAAGTAGCGCTTTGCTACTAGCCTGAAAAAATACAATCTAGTCATACTAAGTTATCTAGGTTAGCTAGTTAGCCTAGCTGACCTTCCAAGTTCAACCTAGCCATACTAGCCTAGCTATCTAGGTTAACTGGTTACCTAGTTACTTTGATTAGAGTTCCTTCTTTGCCATTCAGGTTTGTCAGTTAGTCAACTGCTTCTTTGGCTCCGCCCATTGGATGTTTAACTCAACCAATGAGATCCTTTCTGCCTCCCAAGCAGCTCTGTCACCAAGAACTGAAACGCTGAGCTCTGCCGCCGAGATACTTTCACCCACATTAAAAACAAAGTGTAAACGCAACGCCTCCCCGAGCCACGTATAGCAACCACGTAAACGGAAATAAACCATAAGACGGATCCAACCAGGAAGCACACGTCAATCAAACAGCAACATATTTGTCAAAAATGGATTGTCAAGATGCTGGCGGACGGGGAGCAAGCAAGACGAGGTGTTTACCGACAGTTTTAAAGGACATACATGTTACGAGAGGAAGTGACGTGCATGACAGTGTGAGAGAACTCTGACTTCAGTGTGTGTGCTGGAGATAAATACAGGTGTTAGCGGTGTAGATGGAGACAATGCCTGGTGGAAAAGGGGTTCGCTTTACAATGATGTTCAGGAAGCTGTGTGGCCATGTTCGCTATACGGTCTGACCTGACCTGGGTAGATAAAGTGCAATCCCAAGCTGTGTGTGTGTGTGTGTGTGTGTGTGTGTGTGTGTGTGTGTGTATGTATGCATGTCGCTGTGTTTTTATGTGTCACGGACTGAGATGCATATGGATGAGCTAACATGGGGCAATCTGTAGGCACACACACACTGAGATACACACACACACACACACACACACAGATGCACAAACACACACACGTGTCCATGCCTTTCACAATGCTGAAATACAGATGCAATAGTCCATATCACAAGTGAACTCACTGAAACTATGCATTATAGATCAACACTCTCTCTCTCGCACACACACACACACACACTCCTCGCTCATTCCAATGAATCTCCACGCACACTCACACGCCACATCACAAATGATGGGATTTAAACATCAACAGTATGAAATATTCATGTGTCAGCGCCAGCCGCTCGAGCAGAACTAACACCAAGGGGGATTTGCCTTCAGATCTGAGGATACTAGTGTATTCATCTCTCTCTCTCTCTCTCTCTCTCTCTCTCTCTCTCTCTCTCCCCCCCCCCACATCTCTCTCTCTCTCCCCTGCGTGTTGCAGCATTCGAAGCCATTGTCACGGTGCTGTGTACCAGTGTGTTCCTGGGTATTGTTCTAGTATTCTATGTTATCGCCTTTCCACTCTCAAGTGTTGTTATCCCTGATGTCTGTGTCTGCCTCTTGTTTGCCACATGTCACTCGTCACTCCACACTCAGCACACAGGGAAGGCAGGGAGGGGCGAGCGAGAATCACGATGAGAGAGAGAGAGAGAGAGAGAGGGGGATGCTAGAGCAAGGGGGTGGCGGCACGTCGAGCAGTGGTTCTCAAAGTGGGTTCGGGGGACATCCCAAGCGTTCTTGCAGGGAGTTTCAGGGGGTCCCCTTTCACAATAAAACGACAAAACAATACTTTAAATTTACTATCATTTAAGTCAGAAGAAGTTTTCCAATTAGAGACTATACCAATCACAGGTTTCACTCTCACCACTCTTCTCTATCCAACATACACGGTGACCACGTAACGGATCCATGTAAACACTGGACTGGTCATGTGATCCTCACAATAATGACATCTCAGCTCTTAACTGGATTATATGGGGAGGTGTCGCTTTAGAGAAACCTCATGGTTATCTTACTCAGTATTGTGTGGTTATACAATCAATACTAAATCGATAGCAACAAAACTCCTGGGACAAAATCTTTCCCAATGTTGGTCTATTCTGGGGGTCTGGGATGTGAAACCTTTGAGAACCCCCTAGAAAAACGGCCTTGTGACCAGAAAGTTGCTAGTTCGATTCTTCCGACAGGTTTAAAAAAAAAAAGAGAGAGAGAGGGAAAAGCCTTATGGACAGAGAGGTAGAGAGTAAAAAAAAAGGGTAGGTCAGTTGAAGGTGGAGTCTAGATCGCTCAGTGAGGGGGAGTGATGGGGTTTATAGAGATACCAGGAAAACCAAAAGGGGAAGTCAGATGTGGATCTAGTGGTCATCGTTCCTCCCTGGATTCATCCCTACCCTTTAAAAATACCTGATTTCACCACCACAATGCACACACACTCACACACACACACTCACGCACACACACACACACACATGCTGCTGGCTGTGGTGATCCAATTTAGGAGGTTAGAAGAGAAGGATAAGGACATAGAGGGAGCAAAGAGGGAGTGGAGGGGTGAAAGGCAGCCATGTAGGAGATGCAACCGACTCTCTCTCTCTCTCTCTCTCTCTCTCTCTCTCTCTCTCTCTCTCTCTCTCTCTCTCGTTTGTCATTCTGTCGGCGCCTTATGCAGATGAGGAGCTAATATGATATCTCTGCTGAGCTGATGGATGTTTAAAATGATATGGCAACCCTGAGCAGCCTCGCCGCATGCTGCCTGGCGCTGTGTGTGTGTGTGTGTGTGTGTGTGTGTGTGTGTGTGTGTGTGCGCGCGAGTGAAGAAAACAAACATATCCGGCTCATTTTAGTAGCGACATACATTTGCAAACTTTCAACAACTTCCCTTCTTTGAATCATTGAGTAGATAATAATGATGCTTTCCAGAAAATGTTTCTCAGCACTTTTAAAAAAAAAAAGATTTTTCACTGTTTTCCTCAACTTCAGAAAATGTCCCTTGTGTACTTTTCTGATCTGTGTCAGTGTGTGTGTGCCGGCTGCGTCTGTACTAGGATTTGACCAATATGGTTTTTTGTTCCAAGTGTTCAGTGTTTCCGCCAGAGTTGTATTTTAGGAACCAGCATTTAGACCATGGGACACTAAAACTCTCCACTGACACCCAGGACAGTGAACTCCACATTCCTGCTCACTGTGCAGCATCGATCAATTCTACAGTAAATATGGAGTCACTCAAACAAGATATCGTTCCAAACCTAGTATGTGTATCTGTGCTTTTTTTGTAGGTTGTCATGGTAATGAGAAGGAGAGTGGCGGGGGGGGCGGAGTCTCACCAGACTTCATTAGTTAAAACAAAGCCAGTTGTCCATTTGGGATCTTCCAGGCCCTAATTGATATTGATTTACGGATTTGCTCAGGGGTGATTTAAAAGCATGTTTGGTGTTGTCGTCAATGCTGCTTTTCCTTTGCACAAGAGCTTTCTCTCTCTCTCTCTTTCTCTCTTTCTCTCTTTCTCTTTCTCTCATGATCCTTCTAGTGACAAAAACAAAAAAAATCATAGCCGAGTATCTTTCTGCCGAAGTGTCTCTTCCTTACGAAGTGGACTTCCCATTCTGCAGATTACATCAGAGAGCATCTGGTCTCGGCTGTCTTGTCGTCCTCCTGCTGTTTTCCCTCCCAGTCTCCCCTTTCATCCTCATCACGTTGTTTTATGACATCATTGAGAACAATTGAGGGAGATAATTTCCTTTTCTACCTAATTTCCTCCCATCTCTCCTCCTATCAGTGCAATGAATTAGTGCAATATTGGAGGGTTATCTTACCGTTGTAATACATTTGGACGCTACGGCCTGATACCTCCCAGATAGTCTTGATAGATAGTCGCCGTCCCCATAAGTGCATAATGATAGCTAGCGGTAGGCTAAGTGAAGCATTGAGATCAATGGCGGCGGTGTTAGCGTTGGACCGAAGGAGGCCTTTTATCATGTTGATGGATGGCAGGCCTGTCTTTAATGTGACACATTATGATCATATCAATTTGTCCCCGGCTCTCATCGACATCACTTTATGGCCTCGCCACCTCGCACAGCCCATCGCCCCGCTCTGTAAATTCAGACTCGTAATGGCCACCCGCCACCACGCTCCATAAACCAACCATTTCTCTTTCTTCCCGCCGGCCCCCGTCCATTCCTCTACCACTTCCCCCTCTTTCCACCTCTCCCTTTCTTTAACACATCTGGTCTCCTCTATATTTTGATATCGCTCTCTCTCTTTACAGTCCTACTCCCCTCACTCTCCTTGACAGGCATTGCCAGACAGGCTGAATGAGAGAGTCAGGGAATCAGGCTGGGATTAAAATGTAATATCAGACTATTAAAGAGATTAGCGGTTGACATTTCGCCGTCTGAGCTACCCCCAATCTGATGAACTGGCATTCATGATATTGATTTATTCCCCAGCTTCTTTTATCGGCCCGCATTCATATGGGCAGGAACAGATCAGATATGGTGGCCTTTTATGAGCCACCTTGTCACAGGGCTTTGGCACCAAATCACAGCCGACTTTGTTTAGGGAAGTGAAGTTTATTCATCAAAACCGGGGCGGATGAGGACATGACTGATTTCCGTCGCTCGAGTGGACAAAAGCGAGGCCCTTGTTTTGAACCCACTAATGAAAGCTTTAGATGGAACACTGTCACCATAAAAGAGTCTTAATTATTTCCAATTATGACAAACTATCATTTCGGCTCAATTATGTTGCACATCCGTCAAGGCTAACAAGGTAGCAGGACGTGACTGAAGTTCCCTATTAGTCTCTCCAGCAACACCTTTGCAAAGAGATATGAACACCATGGGTCCTCCAATAACAGGGTTACACATGGAGCACTTGCAATGGAATATCTTTCCATTCACCCATTTGTCCATCCATGAGTCTCTGATGGTCTTCCTGCCGTTAGTCCCTCATCTATCCATCCACCTCCACTGGTGCATCCATCCTCTTGTACCTCTTCTGGGTGGCTGAATGCTGCTTGGTTCAAGGCCTCTGTCATGTTCCATACTATGGGTCCGAACTGATATCATATACCTTATATATGACTGAAATTGGAATTGATACAAACTATACAGTGTATCTCTACAGTGTTATGTGCATTGTTGGAGGCAGAAACTCTATTAGTCATTACATTACATTGATTAAATGTAAAGAACTCATAACATGAAAACTCTCTGTGAGTTGAAATTAAATACACACTCCGTTTTGTCTGATTTAACCGCGGGCTGCTGGAAACCATCCAAGTGTTGGAATTCACGCTAGCATAGTAGTTAAGCAGTGAATGGCACCCACCATTGTAGCTTGGTCAAACGGGGCTTCCGTACTCCTCAAAGTCACAGTGACATCATCATCGCCGGAGCTCCACCTACAGGAGCAGAGGTCTTCATGAAAGTCCTCTTGTGTAAAACAACGGGGAGTCCAAGTATCGATACCAGGTTTTTTTTTGCAGAATCAACTCCGGAATAAAATTGCGACGTATCGGTGTGTCGATTTATTTACCACCCGCTCCTCCCCCCAACCCTCGTTCCCCTTCCATGTTCTCTTCACACAATCTTTCCAGCCAGCCACCCAGTAATGGCCTCACCCTCGGCTCCACACACACACACACACACACACACACACCCCGACATTGTATCCTCCGCCCCAATCAAACCTTAATGCATCTCAATTTAACCACTGTTGTAACACACACACATGCACACACTCTGTCTTTCTCCCCCACACACACACACACACACACAGAGTGTATTGTGCTGGGAGCAGGGAGGATCGGGGGGGGCGGCATCAGTAATGCGTGACGCGTGCCTCCATAACGCCGGCCTCATTTGCATGTGTGAGGAGGTCTGGGCTAATGGAGCTGATCTGTAGCGCTGTTATTAAATGGGGGAAGAGTGGGGGAGGGCAGCGGGGGGGGTGGGGGGCGTTATTAAAGAGGAGGAGGGAGAGAGAGAGAGAGAGAGAGAGAGGATAGAGGATGGGGTGTCTTCTCCCTTCTCCTGTAGGCATGATGGATGGTTTAGTAGTCTCTCCTTCAGTGAGTTTAGGTTGTTTTACAATTGTAGTGGTCGGGCAATAGAGTGTGTGTGTGTGTGTGTGTGTGTGTGTGTGTGTGTGTGTGTGTGCGTGTGTGTGTGTGTGTGTGTGTGTGAAATGAGGCTAGCCTGTGCTTACCCTTTGAATATCACAGGGTAAATGAGGCCTAACATACTATTCTCCACAACACCTCTCTAGGCTGCTCTCTCTCTCTCTCTCTCTCTCTCTCTCTCTCTCTCTCTCTCTCAAGCGTTCTGCATTCACTCCTCTCTCCAGTTCACTCTCTACCAGTCTTAGGTCATTTCTCACACTGCCTTCAAACATCCTTAATATGCCATGCACACACACACACGCACACACACACACACACACACTGCAGTAGTGATCCAATGGATTAAGCGTGTCAGGGTAATATAGTGCTTTTCTTCATAAACTTGGTTAACACACACAGACTATTACTGCTGCACGTTACAGAGTAATGACCATTATTTCCCGGCAATTCCAGAATAAAATCCAACTATTTATATGGTGATTCATTCTGATTGGCTGGTTGAATGGATTACCATTTAAAGTGACATTTAATGATGATCACTTCCACATTGAAATCAACAACATGTCAACGTGAAAGCTCAACGTTGTGGTCTGGATGTGGGACGTGCAAATGCTGCATTCATGGTACTTGAAAATACCGTTCCCCACAGCTTTCAGATATAAATACTACTAGAAAATACCATTCACCACAGCTTTCAGGTATAAATACTACTAGAAAATACCATTCACCTCAGCTTTCAGGTGTAAATACTACTAAAAGATACTATTACCTCAGCTTTCAGATGTAAATACTACTAGAAAATACCATTCACCTCAGCTTTCAGGTGTAAATACTACTAAAATATACTATTACCTCAGCTTTCAGATATAAATACTACTAGAAAATACCATTCACCACAGCTTTCAGGTATAAATACTACTAGAAAATACCATTCACCTCAGCTTTCAGGTGTAAATACTACTAAAATATACTATTACCTCAGCTTTCAGATATAAATACTACTAGAAAATACCATTCACCACAGCTTTCAGGTATAAATACTACTAGAAAATACCATTCACCTCAGCTTTCAGGTGTAAATACTACTAAAAGATACTATTACCTCAGCTTTCAGATGTAAATACCACTAGAAAATACCGTTCACCTCAGCTTTCAGAAGTAAATACTAACATAATAGTACAACAAGGCGATACCTTAGTGAAGTGTAGAGAATGATATATTAATTTCAAACAGAATGAAGAACAAATAAAGAATCATAACTCTTAAAATGCCATGGCAGGACACAACTGGAGTTCTTTTGTTTGTGGTTGACATTTCAGTATTTGTTTGGTTTGCTGTAAAACATGAACTGAGATGTGTCATCGCAAAGTGTGTGTGTGTGTGTGTGTGTGTGTGTTAAGTGTGAAAAAGCTGATCAGGAGCAACCAAAGTCTGCTGAAAACTCTCTCTCTGCTTTTATTCCCATACAACGCGAATGCAGCATGAGACAGAGTATGATTAATGAGACACCAGCTAGTCGGTGTCACTCAGGTCTCGATGTCGGCCAATCCTCTTCCCCCGTCGGCGCTTTGGCATGGCTGGCTGTGAGAGTCATCCTCCAATGGGAGAGTTTGGGTCCATCTGGAGGCGGGCCAACATCCCCCATCTGACATCATACCTTCAGCACAGCTGGGCCGACTTAAGACCTGGCACGCACTGCAGGAACGGCACTGGCTGTCACACACGCACACACACATACACACACACACACACACACCTGTTGGGAGTTGGGACGGAGGTGAGAGAGTGGGAAGTCTTATGTGGGTGTGAGTTTGAGAGTGTGAAAAAAGCATGTGAGGCATAAAATCCATGTATTTACTGGATTTAAAAGGTGTGTGTGTGTGCGTGTGTGTGTGTCGGGTTTTGCACTGTATGTGAGTTGCGTATACGTGACAGAAAACATGGCAGGTGAGAAAGAGAGAAGTGATGAAACAGGAAGTGTTAGAAATCTGCAGATGAGCTGCGAGGATGAGAGGAGGAGGCTGTGAATAAGGATGATGGAGGAGAGAAAAGCATTTTGGGAGAGAGAGGGAGGAAGCCAGGGGACAGAGACGTTGAGGATGATCAGACATCAGATTGATCCCGTGTGTGTGTGTGTGTGTGTGTGTGTGTGTGTGTGTGTGTGTGTGTGTGTGTACATGTGTGTGTACATGTGTCTGCTTTGTAAGTGCCAAACTAAAATCACACACATTGATAATGCATTAACACTAATCCATGGTCGACTCAACATGGCATCTTGCTTTTCTCACAAGTGCACACGCATCCACGTCTACATCGTCACTTCCAATATCTCAGTGTGTTTCCGCCTGTGTGTGTGTGTGTGTGTGTGTGTGTGACAGAGAGAGAGAGAGAGAGAGAGAGAGGGCGTTAAAAGCTCCAACGTGGGAATGCTCTTGTCTGTGTTTTGTAGTGGTGTGACAGCTGGCTCCCAGTGTCTCCTGTCATGCGGTTTTAATGCAGTGTGTGTGTGTGTGCGTGTGTGTGTCCGAATATGCCCGTGGTAATAGCTGGGTCCTGCCACCTGCTCTCTCTTTGCCGTGGCTTTGGCATCGTCGCCCAAGGAGTCCCTCTCACTTCAGCTTCACTTTACGTCTCCTCCAAGCCGGGTGCAGTACGAGGCTTTAGGATTCTGCACTGCAAGGAAATGTCCATCTTGAGCTTCAGCCATTTTCAACCTGGACCGTGTTGTCACATCTTTTTCCATCCTACTGATCGATTCTGACTAAAACCTTGTCATTGCTTCACTATAGAGCTACTTACGTCTTGCTTACCATAGTGTGTGGCTCTTCAGTACAGTCCTATAGGGCCAGTGGACAGTCCAGAAATCATATTGATGCTTACTGTATTGCACTACTTTACACAGCGATGCATGTAGACAGGCAAAACAAGGAAGCACTAAAGGAATGGCCAAACTAGCACCAGACCTGTGCAAGAAAGACAAGTCTCATGACAGACTCAGAGTGCTTTTGGGGTTGATCCAAGGAGAAAGACGTCACGCTACTGGACGCACTGTTTGATTGACAGGTGATCTCTGGGAAGTGCAGTGCAGTTAAAAAAATGAGGATATCATAGATTACTACTTTAATTGTAACTCATTATAACTGAGTGACTGATATTTCTGTTAGATTTTAGCTGCAGACAAATCTTCTAGCTGTAATATGTAAGATACGAGAACAAAGCATGTATACGGGTGTTTATTTGTGTGTGTGCAAATGTGAATGTAAGAATGAAGGTGTGTGTGTGTGCGAGATTGTGTTTTGTGTGTATGGGAGCCTAATTCACGACATAGGGAAAATAGACTGAAGCAGGGGTGGGTATCCTGTGTGTGTGTGTGTGTGTGTGTGTGTCCTGTGGTTGGAGATGACACAGACAAGAGTAGGCCTTTTATATTCAAAGAGCAGTGATAGTGGTGATTGGCCACTGTGCTGTGGAACAGGGAGAGTGTTTTCTCTACATTTCATCATAACACACACACACACACACACACACACACTTATTAATGAGAGAATAGTTAATGCTTTATTATTTTATTTACCTCTGTGACACAAAAGCACACGCTAATAGGCTGCAGGGATGTGCTCTGGAGGAGTGTGTGCTGCATTGTGTGGATTCACACACACACACACACACAGTGTCTAGTGGTGGGGCCTGGGGACCAATTTATTTACATGCAGTGTAGAAAGAAGAGAGGAATGGAAGAAGAGATAAAAAGAAAAAAGGAAGGAGAGAGAAAAGAGAGAAACAGCAGGGAATTATGGAGAAAGCCCAGCGGAACGGAGAGAGTTTCTCTCTGTTTCCAAGGACAGACAAGACCAATTTACTATTTAGATGACTTTGGTGTGTGTGTGTGTGTGTGTAGGTGTGTGTGATTTGTATCACATCCATATACAGTGTATTCATAGGCACCCAGCTGCTGCCCTCCCACAGTTAAAACAATGGAGAAACAAAGTTAAAAATGAAGAGCTCGTTTCCAGAGGACCATACATCCATTTTGGAAACAAGGCGGCAGTAAACATGACGTCCCTCACCGATGATGCAGACGACCTCGGGGGCCAATCGGCTTAAAAGAGTTTCAAGTCTGTTATGGAACAACGCGGAAACATTTTCCACAGCTCTTTCTATTGTCTGGTAGTCAGTAAATAAAGCAAAAAGCCAATAAAGGGAGGAGAGCTGCTGTTCTATGAGTGTGGAGGCAAGCTAGTAGAGCAAGAGTAGTCGGATATGTCACCACATTTCATGTCATTCAAAGTCGTGGAAGACTGGATATTAAAATGTTTAATTGTGATCATAATTATAGCGCCCCCTTGGGTCAAACCGTGTAGTTTGGTAAATGCCAGAATGCAGTGATGAGACAGAGAACACAAACACACACATGAACGCAATGAAGGTTTTGCCTGAAGTTGAAAGTGTTGCCTGAGGTTCACCGTCCAGTTCATGTGACGGTGTTACCATTCTGTCAGCTGAGGCCTTAAAGCTGCACGAAGCAACTTGGCGGCCTCAAAGGTCATTGTTTGAATTTTGAGGACTTCATTACCCAGAAATCCTAGTAAACTAAACGTCTTCTTGTGTGCCTGGTGGGGTGGAGATGGGGAAGAGGTCACTGCTGTTTAGGAGACACTAAGCTTCTTACTGTCCTTTAAAAAAAGTGTCATAATTGTTTTTTTCATCATTTTTGTGCTATTAATCATTTTGCAGACGCAGGTTCACGTTTTTAATGAAACTCAAATGTCGTTTCTCTGTTATTGTGTTGCAGGCAGGACGCCAGTGAACTCTCTGGACCGATACAAAGGTACTGTAACGCATCTTCTTCTCCTTCTCTTCTTTTCCTCTTCACCTCTCATTCCCTCTCTCTCCCCCCTCGCTCCCCCGCACCCAGCGACTAGACGTCGACCGCATCACCATTTACGTTTTCCCTTCACCACTGAAGGGAAGTCGAGCTAACCACGTAGAAAAACTCGGCGGAAGGCTGGCAGGAAGATGAGCCCGGGCCGAGGGCATAGCGAGATGGAAAGGAGAAGAAAAGAGGGAAATTGGAAAGGAGAGATGTGATGCCGGCTCAGATCTATGGCCGAGGAGGGTCATTAAACTAAACCCTTCGGCGACAGAGCGACAGATCAAGAGACAGGGGGTGTTGGGGTGGAGAGAAAAAGGTTTAAATAAGGGCCCATCTTAAAATAGCAGCACCTATTTCTCATCCGAGGCAGAGTTAACAGGAAAAGGACGAATATCCTTCCCTGAAAACCGCCGCTGCTCCACTCCGCCGCCCCTCACAGCACCGAAGACGAAGGAGGAAAAAACGCTTTCCACGCCTGCCGTATCTTATAGCGCAGTATAAGGCCTGCTCGTAAAGCATCATAACGCTTATTAGGACACATTAGGCTTACCGATGCATTATATCAGCACTCATAAAACATTATAGTGAGAATGGATTGGAAGCGCTTAAGACCAGTTACGTATCAGAGGTGGAGAGATAACGAGTCGTGAACATAAACACTGATATACTGCATCACTAAACATCATGTGTTCCTCTAAGTAGGGTCATAAACCGTTATAATGCCTTAAAATGCAGCAGGGATGAGGAAGTCGTAGAAAGTGTGATGGCTAGAATACATTTTCACGTTTTGAGTGATCTTCTAAGATACGACACACACACAAACACACACAAGCACACACATGCACAACGAGAGAGAGAGTTTGTGAAAGCAGGCGTGTTGCTTTTCAAGGTTGGAGGTAACAAAGTTGAGTACTTTTTTAAGTCAGTAGTTTTACTTCATCGTGTTTTGTCTGAACTGCTCAGCGTTTGACTCATGCCCGTTACAGAGTACAGTATTAGGCTCTCCATAAGCATCAGAAACTGTCTGCGGGTGATGAGGGAGGATATCAAGGTAAGGGGGAGTCAGTGAATATCAACAGATCTATGCTTTACTTTGTTTATATTTCTCCCAGAATTGTCCTCCTGTCAGGGTGGAAAGCCTCTGAAGCATCAGGGGACACTAAAACTCTCCACTGAAACACACAATTTATACTTATTTATACATATTTGTGTTGAATCACTTCAGGCTAAGAGCTCCCCATAGACAACCAGTGTGTTGATCAATTCTACCACATGAAATCAATCCAACTGCATCATATCCAACATCGACACCCGACTGGACCTGATCTGATTTGGATAAAAGGCCCCCATGCATCAGTTGAACCCTGCACCATTCGTGTGGGTAAATAGACCCGTATCGAAAACGAGATCCGGCGCGACGGAAAAGAGACAAAGGCGGAGAGACGGAGAGAGACGACAACACGTGTGGCTGCGAGTGATTAGACAAAATAGTTTGCTTTTGTTTTTTTTCCCCCCTCTGATTGGAGGAGAGAGGCGAGGCTGTGACCATCACATACACAAACGCTGTGCTTCACACTGATCCGCCACACAGCTGCATCATTCCACAACGTGTGTTTACTTTCTCTGCCTCCACACCCACCACACACACACACACACACACACACACACACACACACACACAATCACAAAAGAGACCTGGGCGTATAATTTGATCCTGTTCGCTCTTCTCATCTAATGAAGCTCTCCGGCGGTTTGATTGACACTCGGCTCGTTATTTAAGCTTCTGTTCTGGGGCCGGGAGGAGGAGGAGGAGGAGGAAGAGGAGGAAGGTGGAGGAGGAGGAAGGTGAGGAGGAGGAGGAGGGGCGCTGGGCGAAGAAAAGATATGAAAATGGAAGCAAGGGAGCTGATAAGGGGGAGAGAGGGAGAGGATAAGGTGGGATGGAGGGGGTGGGTCGATAAGTAGTACCACCGAGGGGAGGACAGAGTTAATGATGGAGTAGGAAATGAAAAAGGAGGCGAAAGATGGAGTGGGGTTTGAGGAAAAAGAGGAAGTCAAAAGGGTGCACGGGGGAAAAAGAAAGAGAGGACGCCGGAAACAGGGGTGACAGGGGGGTGTGACGGGTGAGGGAGAGGGTGTGTGTGCCTGCGTCTGAGCATGTCAGTGTGTCTAATTGCAGGTCTTTGTGCTGATAATGTGCTTTGAAGGCACACAGACGATAATTAGCCAGCGTGGCTCCACAGATGCCTTACAGCACGGGTCATTATGAGTCACAAACCTACTATTGGCTTTGACATGACCTCCTGAGACTGGCACACACACACACACACACACACACACACACTCGTCTGCAATCACAGAACAAAAAACACGAGTTTACGTAAACAGGCATTGATTAGTGTATGACTAGCATTAGCTCGTGAATGGAACAGATACAACCGCTCTCTAAAGGCCTCAAGTTCCTCTTTGTCACAGGGGCTGCAGGTGTGTGAGGAGCAGACACACACACACACACACACACACACACACACACACTTCCTGTGTACAGAGCCAGACACACATAGACAGTTGAATGTATAATTACAGAGATTCACACAATGTACCGTCCCGCTACGCTGCGTCCGTTATTGCCTCCCTGGTTGCCACACAACAATGGCGGTCCCTCACCACGGCAACAGCCTCAAACTGCTGCTGGGAGCACTGGTCCTGGCCCCGCCCCTCCCAGTATCCCAATATTTGAGTATTCATGAGGGTGTGTGTGTGTGTGTGTGTCCCTCTCTCTGACGGGGGCAGTTATCAGTGTTAAGCTGTAATTTATCCCCCAGCGAGCCGACGTCTATCCTGGGAAACACACTTTCCTTAAAACGCTCCTGGTCAGCACAATGAGCAGAACCGACGACGTCTGACAGCGAAGCAGCTCCAGGAAGGTTTTTTTGTATCTGGCAAGCGAACTTCTGCAACTGGTGGAAAGTAAAACATGATGACGATGTGTATTTTGCACAGTCACGACGGAGGTGGAAACGGCGAGGCTATTGTGCGAGTCGACAGCGAGGATCTCTCTTTATTTATCCAGGGGAAGTCGGGACCTTCTGCCGCCGCCCACTGTTGGGGTTCAGTGCCTTGCCCAAGGACCAACCTCGGTGGTGGTTGGTCGCTCCTGGGATTCAAACCGCTGACCTTTCTGTCAGTGCGCTCAGCGGGATTCAAATTCTCATTGGGGTTTTAATTGTAGGAGGCTGAGCTGGTGTCGGGCTCACTCCTCATCCATTTTTCATCCAAACACATGAATTATGAAGGGCTGCTAATGACGAGGAGGGACAGGAGGAGGGGGGGGAATCACAAAGGAGGGAGGGAGAGAGGGAGAAAGGGAGGGAGGTGGCCTGATGCTTATACTTCTTTTCCTCTCTCTTTCTCTCCCTCTCTAAGGAACATTTTCTTTTTTTCTGGCTGAGAGACAGAAAAGAGTACAAACTGTGGAAAAGACCCTCAGTCATAACACACACACACAGTAACACACACACACACACACACACACACATTGTTGGTGCACAAATAGCCAGCTGGGTGGCGGGTTAACATACAGTAGGTAGGGAGAGGAATACCTCTGTATGGTGTGTGTGTGTGTGTGTGTGTGTGTGGTGGCAGAGCAGTCCAGATTCAGATCAGTGACCTGGAACACACTGGGTACTGAGAGAATAAAAACTATTACTCACTCACACACACACACACACACACACACACACACACACACACCTCGATACAGTGCTAGAGATGAGAGCAAGTTTGACCATTGTTGTTCCACCCCACCATCACCACCCCATACTACACACACACACACACACACTCAGAGCGTCATGCCCTAGGGTTTTCTGGGATAGTGGAGTGTTTTCTTTCCAGCTGATGCTCTCTGAGAAGGGAGGGAGAGAGAGAGGGAGAGAGAGAGAGAGAGAGAGAGAGGAGGGGCTGAAAAGGACTTGTCTCCTCTACTTTGCTGCAATACTGGCATTCCAGTGGTTTACCAGGCAATTATAGTTATTATTGTCTATTCATCACGGCGTTTTCTGACAATTGCATGTGCACTCTTAACAAAAAGGGTCCTGTATCGCACCAGAATGGACTTGAGGCGAGCACAGCAGAAGCCTTTGTGATGTCATAAAGAACCCTTTGTGATGTCATAAAGAACCCTTTGTGCTATATGGTGCTGTAAAGAACCAATTGAGAATTCTCCAAATCAATAAACTGAGATATAACATGGTATCACCATTAATGTGACGATGATATATAAAGAACCCAGTGTGATTGTTCAAGGTGCTACATGTAGCATCATGTAGCACCTTGAACAATCACACTGGGTTCTTTATTCTAACCAAAGAACCCCTGAAGAACCTGCTTTTTCAGAGTGTACCGCACAAACATTTCTTTCAATTCCACTGTTTTTTCATTTACATTTGCCTGTTTGCGCGTGTCTGTCTGTACCTGTATATGGGCACGTGTGTGTGTGTGCGTGCGCACGTGTGTGTGTGTGTGTGTGTGTGTCATGTTGGGGGGAACTCGGTGCGACGTGCTTTTTTTTTTTTTAGTTTCTTTTTTTTTAGAGGAGCTCCAGATGGCTGAGAGACAGGTGAGCCAATTAGTGAGTCTCACTACACAGCAACATCATCACACCGGCGGAGCGCGACAGCCAAACACACACACACACACACACGTGCGCACACACACACACACACACACACACACGCACACAGAGGAAAAAAATAAAAAATACAGCAGTACCACATTACTCCACCGTAGCGTTAACATCAGCACCGTAATGCGCTGATATGTTTCAATCTTTGTCACTACTTAGTCTGTCAATACGCCATCATCACCCGGAGTCAGTCTACTTATGGACATGAAATTGATTTTACAATACGTGGCGTAATGATGTCGGGAACGATGACAAATGATCCTCCTAATTTTAGCCTATTATCATGGCCGCCTGGAACATACAGTGCCTATAGTGTGGCCCATTATGCCTGCTTTCTACGACCCAGAAAACAGGCATAATGGGCAGATCTGAATTGATTTGCTTGTGTATTCATTTATTTTCAAGGAGCCAAAAATATTTCAGCGAGCTCGGGCTGATGTTCATTATAATTCTAATGAAGTCAAAATCTTCACAAAAGAGGAGAGAGAGAGAGAGAGGGAGAGAGAGAGAGAGAGGGAGAGAGAAGGGCGGCGGCGGCAAGTCTAAACACCACAACAACCTCTCTGTCTATATGCTTCTCTATCTCGCTCTATCTCGCTTTATTTCTTTCATTCTGTTTCAAACACCACGAGCAACGACTGAACGGCTGAACATTAAACAATGCGGCGCAGATTTCACCGGTAATGAGCTGTCGGTCCGTCACCCACTCGCTCAGAAACACGTGGGCGCGCGCACACACACACACACACACACACACACACACAGTCACACCTGACCCCACCCCCCACACACACACACACTCTCACCACCCCACCTTCTATAGACTGAGGCTGGTGTTCCCTCTCGATACCTGCACACACAATGATGCTCTTCTGCATGCATACAATGCAACACGTGCCCTTCTTCAGTGCTGACTGTTTGGATGGGTTTTGTTTTGTTTGTGTATTTCTCTTTTTGTTAAGAGATAATTGACGAGCCATGAGGGCTGCTTTCCCACCTAATGGAAAGGGACAAATTAATCTCCCCATGCTAATGTCTGCAAATGGAATAGGAGCACTCTCGCCATCGCCATGCTCACCCAGCACACCTCTGTGTGTGTGTGTGTTTGGTTTAGACCGATATATCGCTTTGCTGATATTGGCCTTTTATCTAAAATGTCTTGAACAGCCAGTCAGTGTCGTCCACCTCTGATATGATTTTGCAGTTTGTTTGATTTCATATTTAATGTAGAATTGATCAATACTGAACATGAACATGAAGACCTGAACATGAACTACTTCTAATGAAGTATGCATGGATATGTTTTCTTATTATTCTTATTCTCCTGTGTTTCAGTGGAGAGTTTTAGTGCTCCGTGATCTAAGTGCTCTTTAAAGCCTTATCCAACCTGCCAAGGGAATGGCATTTCTGGAGGAAACACAGATTGTTTTTTAGGTCAATTTGAAAGTGAATGGAAGTACATTTTTTTGGAACGTTCTGGGCATGAGAATAGCTCAAGGCAGCTTCAATCCAAAGATACTAGCATTGGCATGGGCCTTCAATCGGTCAAACCCCAGCCTGTGTGTCCGTGTGCGTTCGTGCATGCATGCGTGTACATTTACACCGTGTTTCCTGCAGCGAAACACGGTGTTGCGCTGGGTGAATGTCATCCTATTTTCCCATCTTAATAGCCCATGATCCCACAGCCGTTCCCTCCTAAGCCTCTTCCCGTGGATGACCTCCAGAGAAGACTGTGTTGCTGCCGTTGGAGTACAGAGGAGTTCATTACGCCGCGCTGCCTGGGCTTTGTTCTAGGCATATGCCTGTCCTTGGCTTCAGAGAGAGAGAGAGAGAGAGAGAGAGAACAGAGAGAGGGAGAGAGAAAAGAGATTGACAAAGAAGAAGAAGAGTTTTATCTCTCCCTCAGGGTCTCCCGTCCTTTCATTCCAGATTGTCTCGGTGACCTTCTGGCCCCGCCCGGGTTCATCCCGACCCCTCCGCTGCCTCGCTTGTTTACCTTCCCATAATGACATTGTCAACGGCAACAATACGTCCGCTTATCGTGAGGCGTCGGCTGCCATAATGGATGAATGGCAGGCGTAATGGAAAGGCGAATTCGTCCCGTTGTCATCTCAAAAGTCTTTGGAGGCGCTCTCCTTCTTGGCTGTGTGTGCCGGTGAAAGATAAGATTAATTCTTCATATCCTGGGCTGATTGCGGAATCTTGTATCTAATGCAATTTTTATTTCTCACCCTCCCTCCCTTTTCCCTTTTCTTTCAAACTGCAGAGTCAAGCATTTTTTTTTCTCTCTCTCTTTGGGGGAAAAAAAAAAATTCTAAATAATTTATCTGTGTTTTGGTGCATTTTTCCCCCCCATGCTCGGAGAGAGGGGAGAGAAATGGAAGGCAGACAGACAGGAGGAAAGGCAGATGAGAGAGGAAGGGTTTTTTTTTTCTGAATGGGATGAGCATGAGAAGAATGCTGAAGAGAGTAAGAGGATGGAGTAAGGGATGGCAGCGGCGGGGGGGGAGGAGGAGGAGGAGGAGGAGGGCGGATGTGAACCCTCGCTCTGCTCTCAGCTGGAGAGGGGCCTAAGGAGATAAAAAAAAAAAGGGAGAGAGAGAAAGAACGAGACAGAGAAAGAGAGAGAGAGGAGCCCACAGACTTTGGTAATCCCTCTTTTATTAATGGGAAGCCAAGCTCAGCAGAATGCAAGCTCACAGACATAACAGAGCTGCCCACCGACCAACTGTCTTTAGGCCTCTCTCTCTCTCTCTCTCTCTCTCTCTCTCCCTCTCTCCCTCCCTCTCTCGCTCATACATGCAAATCTGCTTCACTGGCATGGCTGGCCCCACTCCGCCCATTGCCAAACCAGTAGATAGTCAATTAAAGTACCATTCAGCCATTCAGCACCGGCTCGTTCCGTGGTGCTTGTAGGGAAAGATATGAGTTGAGCTTCAGCCTTTTGATCCCAGTTGGCTCTTGGCCCTGGTTTTTTGGTACAAAAAAAGCATCCTGCGTCCTCACCGAGCCCTGCACGTTACCATGACAACCTCCTTACATCACTCACTGCCCCCCGTGTAGCCAATGGGCATTGACCTTTCGCTGTCAGAGCGAGTTAGGGAGTGAGAGACACACACACAGCGAGAGAGAGAGAGAGAGAGAGAGAGAGAGAGAGGCACTCGCTGGAAACAACATACACAAATAGGTCATTAAATTGTAAACACAATTTAAAAGAGAGCGAGGCGAGCCATGGCCCAAAGTTACTATGATGTCAGTGCGAGTGTGTGTGTTTTCTGTGAATGACGGGGGGGGCGAAAACAAGATGTTGTTCTTCACGAGGCATGTTGTCACAGGGCTTAGTCGGCGGTGGCGAGGGAGCTTCGTACAATAGGAAATAGAAAATGCCGATTGATGCGGGCTAGCGTTGGCATAGCGCGAGCGGAGGGCGTCTGGATCGTCCCCATCACCCCCCTCCGCGACTCTCGTCTCTCACCAGACGCTGCCATATGTCGCCCGTTTCCCCAGCAATGGCCCTCCACCGCAGCACCACGGAGCACCGAGCAGATTTAGAGATGAATGCCTTCAGCAAGCAAGCAGATAGAGGCCTTCAGATGGTCCTCGGTGGAAGAGGGGAAGTGGAGCTGTGATAGTTGTGATAATACGGTAGACAGGCTGTTTCAAGGTTACCCTGATGAATGGGGATGATATGGGCCTTTTTATTGAAAATCCAATATATATATCAGCTAGTCAGTGTCGTCCAGCCTCTGATGTGATGGAGTTGATTACATATTTATCGTAGGAGTGATCAATACTACTCTGGTTGTCTATGGGAAGACCTGAGTTGATTCTAATGCAACTGGAAGGCATCGTACGTGACAGCAGAGTTTCATTCGGGCAAAGAGTGCAAATCAACAGGGTCTCAGTTGGTGCAGAAAATCCTGTACGCTTTTAAGATGCCGAATATTGGTGGTTTCAATTCTAAATGATCAGTATCGGCCTTCAAAAACCTCTCGAACCCTCATGTGTGTACGTTGATGTAAGGAGCCACTCCATGCATCGGCCTCAGTCCATCATTAGCCTGTAGCCTTAGCCTCAGCTCTCATCGTAAATAACAGTAAGCAATATGTTACAGGTGGCATCAAGTGATCCCCATGAGCGTGGCGGTCACTTCTACGGTCCATTTCGTGGTCGCGTTCCCCTTCTTTCGCCTGACACGCTTCCCACGTGTCAACACGTACCGCATCTCACACGAGAGGACGATCAGAAAACAACAGCGACGGGAAAATCAGTAATTAAGTGTTGAAGTTATCTAAAGTGTCTGCTGCGTTCTGACGGCGGTTGTTGATTGTTTTTGTTTTTCGGTGAGTTGCAGGTGTGTTTTTTTGAAGACAGACAGGTTTTGCCCCCGTGTGCCAAACATTCTAATGAAGCTCACGTACGATCCATAATTGAAACTATCACCCCACCACACACACACACACACACACACACACACACACGGGCACACATTCACACACACGGATACGTACATGGCACAACCGGGGCACCGACGTACACAAAAATATGCACCCAGGCACACGCACACATACAGTCCACACACACACACACACACACACACACACACACAATGTGCACTAATGAAGCTGTTCTCTCCTCTCTTGTTTCGTTCCTGGCTCGGTGAAACATGCATAAATCATAATAAACAGAGAGATGAATTTTTAATCAGCAGCTCCCTGCCGGTGTCTTCAGCCCCCTTGCCCCCCCGCGGGGAGGAGAGGCTGTGATGTGCCAGGTATATGGAGCCGGAGCTGGCAGGGCCTCCTCTGGGAGGGCTGCTCGCTGAGACATGCCTGTCTGGGCTGCCTCTTCCTGGGCATGATCCGCTGGACCGGGGCCTTGCCTCTGGAGACCGGGGCCGGCCTAGCTCCAACCCTTGCTCTATATGTGTGGATGGCTTGGGCGAGGCTAGTCGGGGAAGACCTGTTAACGCTGCTGAAGCTATGACCTCCAGTCGGTAAGCATCACGAGGCAAACAACAACCATTAGAAACTAGACTATTTTACAGAAAGCCGTCTTGTGTTTTTTTTCTTTACATTTTCTTGGTGAATAGATGAAACTTGCCCGTCGTTCCTCCCTGTCGTTTTGTGAGATGGAGCCCTAAATATCCTGATCAGTTCAAAACAGTTTCCAAAGCTGTTGTACTAAACATTTTTACTGTGGCATCATATCATATCATATATTCTTTGGGTTGAAGTTGAACTCCTGCACGTCACCATCCATCAAAATGCTTGCTGGGTATCATATATCTTCATGTGAACTTGCATCAGTTTGATACCACTTAGTACGATGTGACCCCGTCAAGAGTTTCTCTGGGTTTACTCTCTGCAGTTTTCACATCTAGCGGGCAGGGCAGGACGGGGGCCATGCTGTGCCGTGCCAGGCTGTGCCGTGCCAAAGAGAGAAGATGTGTAATAAATGTGAATAGTGGGCATTCTGGCAGAGCGGACCTTTGCCAGGCCCGGCGGCCATGCGGGCAGGCCAGAGCTGGACTGGGCTACGCTCGCTCCAAAGCTGTAGTATTAGACTCAAATAGGCCCACAACACAACAACATGAGCTGAGCTGTCACAGGGGATTACTTCAGCTAGGCAAGCCAGCGGGGTCTCTACTGCTCTGCCGCTCTACCAGAGAGAGAGAGAGAGAGAGAGAGAGAGAGAGAGAGAGAGCGAGAGGGATGGGGAGGGGGCGTAGAGCGAAGGAGGGTAGCTAGAGGGAGGGAGGGAGCGCTTGTTTCTGTGTGAAAGAAAAAGGGAACAACGGCAGAGGCTGAGAGGAACAAGGCGCGAGACAGGGAAGCAAAGAGAGGCAGCTTGTTGAAAACGACTATAAAAAGGCAGGCAGCGGAGACACACACACAAACAAGAGGAGGAAGAGGAGAGAGGGGGAAAAAAAAACAGAAAACACAGAAGAAGAAGAAGGAGGAGAAGAGAGAGCAGTAGCCAGTAGCCGGGGAAGGTGTGTGTGTGTTTGAGCACTCATGTTGGAGCACTCGTCCGAGCTGGGCTTTGTGGGGAGTGTGTGTGTCGACACCATATGCTGCCCCCCTTCTGCAACCCCCGGCGCAGGATCCATGAGGGCCGACGAGTTGCTGCTAAGGTACACACACACACACACACAGGCACACACACACACACACACACACACACACGAACACCCATTTTTCTGACCCAGATGCTGCGTGCATCCCTCTTGGGCATCGCTGTGCTTCCAACCGGGGTGTGTTGTTGCGTTGCTGTGTTGTGTTGTGTTGTGGTATCAACACGGTGTGTGTGTGTGTGTGTGTGTGTGTGTGTGTGTGTGTGTGTGTGTACAGATGCTGGCTTATTCCTCCATTTGAGAGGATTTGAGCGGGACGTCTGGGATGGTTGCTCCTAACAGGTTTTACTGCAATGCCTCTGTCTGTGCACTCTCTCTCCCCCCCACCTCCTACTGCCGTCTATTGTTAGCTCTCTCTCTCTCTCTCTCTCTCTCTCTCTCTCTCTCTCTCTCTCTCTCTCTCTCTCTGTCTCTGGGTTGTTGTGTTCGATGGCAGGAGATTTCCTCCTTGCTTTCCTGCTACTGTTCACCCATTCAAGCGTCCTATGCTAACATCCCAAGCTTGTACTCCTTTTTTTTTGTTCCCTCTTCCACCCTGTCTCTTTGGCTCCGCCCATCCCATGGTGTTGTAGAGTTTTATGTCTGTCTGGGACAAGCAGTGGCAAAGTGGTAAAGTATTAGAAAGTAGGTCTGGACCAATACTTCAGTTTGCCTTCACCTGCATTGATCCTCATGAGGCATTTTGATTGGATTCCACACAAGGATGGATGTTTTCTTCTTCTCGTCCTCGGTTTCAACAGAGAGTTTTCAGATGATTTTCCACCCTGCCAAGAATACTTTTTTTTTTCCATGAAGAAGGTCAGATTTAATTAAATATTGGCACAAGTATCATCAATTAGCAGCTTCAATCCAAAAATATCGCTATCATCACAGGCCTTGAGAAACTGGTATCCAATGAAGCAAAAGTAATAATATTTAAAAAGGCAAAGGAGCTTTTGGAGGAGACAGTGAGGCTTGTTATATGGCATCCACTGTTATAGGAGGAAGAGCGATACATGGGGAAGACTCCATTTTAGGATGTGGGGCGGCCATCCAACCGCAGCAGGATTTGACATTTTCCCAATCAGCTAACAGCCTGGATCTGCTCCTGTCTCTTTTATTTTCGGTTCCGTCTTATTCCTCCTCCTCCTCCTCCTCCTCCTCCGTGGGCCGGTGTCGGAGAGAAACACTGGTTTAGATCCGGATAGAAAGAAAAAGGAGGGGAAGGGGTAGAAAGGAAGAGCTGAGAAGAGTGACAGGGAAGAGGAAGAGGAGGAGAGGGAGCGATGAAGAGGAAGAGGAGGAGAGAGATAGGGGGGGCAGTGTGACAATAAGACAGCCAAACAATGGAGGTGCTCGGCTGTTCTCCGCCTTCCTCTCCCTCCTCCTCCTACCTTTTATTTTTACCCCCTCTCCTCCTCCTCCTCCTCCTCCTCCTCCTCCTCCCTCTCACAAAGGCGCCACTTTATTCCACTTTATTTCAAAGTTGCTGTTGCTGGTAAAATCCTCACAATGAGATGATTGCGGTGATCATTCACAATTTGTTGGAACTCCCTCTCTTATACCTGATCAGGAAAAAACAGCCATGCCTGAGGTTGAGTTGTTTTGCGACGGTGTTGACATATTTCATTGATGTACGCAGCAGTCATTTATTGCACTATAATCTAATGACTGAATCGGTGAACGCTTCAATGAAACCGGGTGCGCTCCATTTGCAGTTTCCCAGTCACAAATATAATTTTCAACCGTTTCCGCCTTCCCGGCGTTTGAGGCCACGCGCAGATCGAGTGACTGTGACTGGGTTGAGGTAGCGTCAGGTACACCACGGGAGAAGGCAGTAGCAGCGCAGCATCACCCAGCAGAGCAGCAGGAGAACGTAGGTAACCTGGGGGAGGAAGGATGTAGGTAGGACTCAATAATAGTTCAATCAGTGTGTTTTCTCATGGGAGTGTGTGTGTGTGTGTGTGTTGACAGTACAGCTGAGCCAGTCTCCTCCTGCACCGCCCCTCCCCTGGGCATGCTGGCAGTTTAACCAAGCACCCCCTTGCAAAGTGTGCCTATCTAATGGTGTGGAGGTTATTAGCCTTCTATTAGAGAGATGGCTGTTGGTTTAGAGTTACTGCTTCTCCCTCTCATTACCCCGGATGTGTCGGGGCAATGGGCTTTTAAAATGGTCCCCCTAAACCCCCCCCCGAAACCCCCACCCCGCCCTCACGGATATGCTGAACCGGCCGACGGAGCCCCGGCCCGGCACGACGAATGGAGCGCACCTCATCTCTCCACTACGCCAATTTAATCTGCCGAGCACCTTTTCAATCAGAGGGTGTCAGGCAGGGCCGCTCCCAACACGGCTCTAATACAATGCATGGACACACACACACACACACACGCGTAGGATGGGACGCACCAGAGCACATTGGCAAACACACACACACACGGCATGCACACCACACACACACACGGATCAATACTTAAAAGTGCAATCATACAGGTGACAGTGAGTATAGGTTTATTTGCCCTCGCCTACTTGTATATTGGCGTAGGTTTTTTTGAGTGTGTGTGTGTGTGTGTGTGTGTGTGTGTGTGTGTGTGTGTGTGTCGGGGTGTACGAAGGGAGAGGGGGCACGTGTGAAAGAAAAGGGAGTGAACTGAGTGTGGGAGCTTGCAGGTACATGAAATGTGTGAATATGTGCGTGAAATGAATTGAAATGGGTGTGAGAGTGCATCTATTTGTGGGGGGGATGTGCATGTGCCTCCCTTTGTGTGTGTGTGTGTGTGTGTGTGTGTGTGCATGCATGTGGTTGCACGTGCTTGTGTGCGACTGTAGCTTCCATTGTGTGTGTACATGTGCGGTTGTTGTGCTGTATTGTTGCCTGCATTCTCTCTCTACGTCTCTGTGTGTGTGTGTGTGTGTGTGTGTGTGTGTGTGTGTATGTGTGTGTGTGTGTTGGTTGTTATCAGAATGACACCATCCTGCTCTCTCTCCTGCAGCCCCAGAGGATCAGTGGAGCTGCACCAGTTTCAAATGAAAATAAATGAGAGGCAGTGACCGCTACTGCCTGGGTCCCACTTTAATGAGGAAAAGGAGCAGAGAGGAGGGAGGGGAGGAGAGGGGAGGGAGGAGTGTGAAAGAGAGCGAGCGAGGGAGGGAGGGGCGATATGGGGGGGGATGGGTGAAGGCAGAGGAGAAATTGGAAAGTGAGGGAATCACAGAGAGTTGGTGATGAAGGGGCAGAAAGAGACGAAGGAGGGAGGGGGGGTGTAATGAATGGAGGGCCTCGCTGTCACTGATGCGATGGCCAATTACAGGTGGAGCGCAGGCCGATGCACCGCCGCTGGATATCCCTCCACCCTGCCTCCTGATACCCGCCCCTTAAATCGACCTAATGTTAACTGCACTCAACACTTCCTCACGTTACTTACCACTGTGACGTGATCCATATCGTGATGGACGTTTCATGTAGAGCACTTAAAGGTTTCGACGATACCAGCGTTTCGATTCGTCGCTTCCTGTGTGCGGGGGAAGATTTCCTGCCAGTGACAACGGCCAGCTTTTCATTTGGACAAATAGGGCGAAGCTACCGTTTTTAAATTGAAGCTTTACATCTTCCCTCTATGGGCTCAGACAACCTCTCCAACCTTTGATGAAACGTGTTCAGAACCCCTGTGAACTCAAAAGCACGTGGCGGTCAAGCAAAAAAAAAAAAAAAACGTTCCTGAAAGGGTTGACGTTTTGGAGATACGCCGGTTTCATCCGACAGCCGGCGATATGCTCCGACCTCAGTGAGGCTCAGCGTCGTCCAGCCTAGACCATTAAAACCAGCAGGCAGCAGCACAGTGTAGACAGGGGGCCGCACAATGTGTGTGTGTGTGTGTGTGTGTGAGAGGGGGAGCCTTACAACGTGTGTGTGAGTGTGTGTGTATGTGTGTGAGAGAGAGAGAGAGAGAGAGAGAGAGCGAGTCATGTCGAGACCACCGGTACATTAGTGTCTGCTGGCAGGAATGTGTGAGGGTCAGTGCACAGGTCTCGCTATTTGCTCTACAATGTTGGACTTGATCCGAATGTTCTATAGCAGAGGATGTGTGTGTGTGTGTGTGTGTGTGTGTGTGTGTGAGTGTGTGTGTGTGTGTGTGTGTCTACATGCATGTGTACCTATGTGTGTATTAGGGTTTGACCGATATGGGTTCTTAAAGGCCGATACTGATATTTATTTATTGAAGCTGCCAATAGCGACTATTAAATATCTTTAAATTTGACCAAAAAATCCCCAAAAATAAAAAGTCTGAAGTGTTTCAGAGTGTATGGTATTGATCAATTGTACAATAAATATGCAATCAATCAAACTGCCTCATATCCATTATGTCAGATTATGCCAATATCCCAATATCAGCCAGATATATCGGCAGACTGATATATCAGTCTAACCCCTGTGTGTGGCAGATAAACAGGTCAGTGAGCATGTGGAGGCTGCAGCTCCACAGGTAGGGCTAGCATGCATGTTATCTGGAACACAGTGTCCTAACCAGGGTCCAGCCTGGACCGATAACAGACTGGGAGAGAGAGAGGGAGGAGAGGGAGGAGAGGGAGAGGGAGAGGCGGAGGATGGAGGAGAGCGTGAAATAGAGGCGAGGGGAGGGGTGGAAAAAATATGGGAATGAGATTGAAGATGGAACAGTGAGCGGGGACACATCGACAGGAGGGGTGGCGGCAGGGATGGAGAGAGTGTGAGAGAGAGAGGGAGAGAGAGGGGGGGAGGGAGTGCCCATCCATTTCTATTTAGTTTTGGGTCTGGGGTCTCTGCTTGAGCGAATAAGGACCTAGAATTGAGAATAGACCTAGACGCCACTATCATTTCATTTGGGCAGCGATTCTTCACACACACACACACTCACACACACACACACACACACACACACACACACACACACACACACACTCTCACACACACACACACACTCACACACACACACACACGCAGATCAAAATGTGTTTTCTGGCGAGCGGCTGGTTCAGCGAGGATGAGCGGTGGCAGTCGGGGTCTGTCTGGTGCCGGGCTCCTCACATGTCCACTTAGGCTCAAACACAGCTGCTCGCTACCGTGAATCATTCATGAGGCCGCCATTAAAAATTCACGTGTGAAAATGCCCACGCCGTCAGCTACCCACAATCCTCTGCTGTCGGTCGGAACGCAGACGGGGAAGCAGGCGGGAGGGGCTGGACGATACTTTTGGGGTGCCTATTGCGCAACGTCTGACATTCCCCTCTCTCCGTCTTGGCTAGTTTGATCCCGTCTCTTTGTCTCCTTCCCTCAACCGACCACCACCCTCCTCCTCCTCCTCCTCCTCCTCCTCCTCCAGCTTTCTGAGTGATCGATTTGTATTGTTCGGGCAGCTCAGCGCAGCCTCCGCCCCCCATCCCGCCCCCCACCCCACCCAGCCCGAGGTGAGAGAAACAAGCCAGCAGATGAAGATGGAGAAAAGATAGAAATACCTACACAAAGGGAAGAAGAGAGAGAGAGAGAGGAAGAGGAGAGAGTCTGAGAGAGGCAGACCTTGACATCGCCGAGCTCTCGGAGAACATGGAGCCCTCGGGTGAGGAGACGGAGGAGAGAGGAGCGTCGACGGGTCAGCATGGGAACAACAGAGCAGAACAACAGCAACAACAGGGAAGAAAAAAATCAAATACAATACAGTAATAAGCATTCAATTACACGTGACCTTTGACCCAGAAGGAAATACTGCTCTTGGCCTGGAGGATGTCTTCTGAGTCAGTGGAGGAAACTGGGAAACAAAATGCAGTTTGGAGCAAATGTTTTTCTTCTGTACGTCCATGACCAGACCCGAACCCGAACCTGACCCGGACTTCTTTTACTTGCCTACATTCAACTGCCGGTCTATAGACGTGGTGTGAAAATGGCATAATCTGAGCTCCAGGGTTTGTTTTGTTAGACTGTGTTGCCAAATTTGAACTTTTCAGCATTGTAATGGAGAGCAAAGATCAAGCAAAGGCTCAAGCTGAAAACAGCGGAAATCTATTTGGAAGCCGTATCGGCAAATATAAAATCACAGCCGAGCCGCCTTGGGGAGCAACGTTCCCTCTGAGATGGTTTTAACAGAAAACCACTACAAATACACGACAACAGTCCGACATGTGCAGCCACTGACTACCAAAGGAATTTCATCCACCCGCAGTTCCTTTACAAAATCTGATTTTAATTGGTAAAGTGCAATTTATACCATGTTGTTCCTCATTTAATGGTTATGCCACCACAGTAAATGATCACCAGTCTCTTGGCCAACTGCATTTTATTGCATTGATAACAGATTTGCATTCATTCTGCAGCCATCAAATATTTTATGGATAAGAAATATTGTTAATTTTTTAAAATGTTGCTGCAGTAGGGGGCGCCCTGCTGCCCTCACTGACTGATCACCACTGTTTGTAAGCCTCCATTGTCCCAGGGTCGTCAGGTTAAGGTCTGTCCTCCCTGCTAGGGCCAGTTTGCTCATGGTCATGCTGTTGGATCGGTGCAGAGGCGTGTGACTCGTTGTTTTTTGGTCTGTGTTGGTTTCTTTTGCACATAGAATAATACCGTCTCTGAGGATGCAATCGTCTGGATTTTAACATTTTTTAAATTTAAATTTCGTATTAACAAGCAACATTTTACTCCGAACATACCTGCAACTGTACTTGCTCATTGAAAAGGTTTCATTTCCATAAGTAGTTGGCTGCCCATGACTACGGGGGAAGTCTGTCTTAATGTTTTATTAATGGGCTGCACCAAAGGAAGCATCAATTTTGTTTGGCAGGGATTGTGGATTTGTTGAGAATTTGAAGCAAACATTTGATTGCTTGATTGCTTTCTGTGTGTGTGTGTGTATGTGTGTGTGTGTGTGTGTGTGTGTGTGTGTGAACGTGTACATGAGGCCATGCATACCAGTCTTACCACGTGGTACTTGCTAAAAATCCCAACGCATTTTCACTGCCACAGCTGAGATGCCTGCACATGGTGAGACAGGTGTTCGCAAAGCCCTCGGCAAACACACACACACACACACACACACACACACACACACACACACACACAATTCCTCAGTATCCCTCCTATCATTGCTGCTGTCATCAAACCTCTGAAATGAAGTTCATCATGAATGCCTGGTGTCAGCCTCCACTTGGTTTCTACTGTAGATTTATAGGTGAATGTTATCCTAGTCTTCTTCAGCTCTGCTCAATCGCTGCGTTCACACTGCAGCTGAAAGCGGCCCAGTTCTGATTTTTTTTTTTCCTCACGTGACACATCTGATGTTTTCTACTCATGCAGCAAAAAGCTGCATGGAGTCACATTTTTTCAATTCTGACCTGGACCACGTGGGTATGTGGTACACAACTGGACCCCTCCATGTGCTGGAAGCCTACATGTGACTTCTATTACAACACTTAAATCACAATTTGTCAGTCTTGCCGTGACAATAACTACGTCTGTGTTCATACGACGGACAATTATGCTCAATTCCGTATTGTGTGTCGTACATCTACTTTGGTCAAGCTAGCTCACATGGACGGTGCTCATCGATGGCTCTTTATTTACTAGATTTTGCTGCATTTGCTTGCAAATCTGTGACTTTTTCATCGTCGGGTGATGCAGGCCAGAAAAAACTATAACAGTTGTTGTCTATCCCGCGTGAAGTTCTACTGTCGGCACGAAATAATGACAACCGTCTCAAGTTCATGATGTAAACTTGACCGGTAACCATGGCAACGCTGGAAAAGAAAATCTGATTTGAACGTTCGCGCCTGCCTGAGAATTAGATTTAGTAGCACATGTCAATGTGGTCTGGGTCGCTTTTTGCTGTTCACGTTGATTTGAAACCATCAGATTTGTGTCACTTTTGAGGGGGAAAAAAAATCAGAATTGAGACACTTTCAGCTGCAGTGTGTCTAGTTTGTCTCGCCTGATAATTTTGGCTCCATGGCAGCTTGGCTGAGTTCCACTCAACGATGGAAAGACAGACATAGAGCTGATTGATTGGCATTTGGGGAGACGCCTCAATTCTGTCAAAACCCATAGGCACATACCGTCACCGAGACGGAGACGTAGGTACAAATATGGATGTGACGTGTTCTGTCACAACGTAGCTGTCAGTTCACATCGGTACGGGATATGGGTTACAACCTGGAATAGATATCCAAAAATATAAGACATGAGCAGCGTGAAGTGCCTGCAGTGTGATCGGGGGCCCAAAGCGGCACAGTGGTTTATTATATAATGTCCCATACCACCCCCCCGGTCTCTGTGGGGTCAGGTGCAGGGAGACATGCTGCACAGTCGCCACTCCAGGGACACCGTGAGCCCCGAGGCGCTGATGTCGGATCAGCCTTTCCCCATCCATACCCCGACCTCAGTCCTCACAAGTAAACAGGCGAGCTGACCCCCGAGCAGAGCCCCGGGCCACGTCCCAGCCACGCCGCACACTTGCCCTGCTGTATGTGTGCACGCTGAGCACATTCCATGTTTTTTTTTTTCCCATTGACCCAGATACTCATATTCTTCCCCCCAGAGAGCCGCCTCTCCCGGCCTAAGAGAGGCTCATTATTTTACTGGAGTGCCTTCCTCCTTTCTCCAACGGAGGGGAGGAAGTGGGGCAAACTGGTAGATGGGCTACACAGGGGTGCATTCAAGCCCACTTTGGTTCCACGGGGAGGCATACTGGATCCACACAATTAGCGTGGCGTAAAATAGAGTCAGCAAATTTGCAGCAAATTACGGACTGGTTCATTATTACCGGGCTATTCCCCACGCGTAGCCGCACCTCTCCAAATTGGGCCAACTCATTTGATTTTAAATCATCTAACTGCCCATGCTTTTATTAAGTCACTACATTGAATGATGTGATATTCTATTGTAATAGCATGCGGTTTACCATACAGCCTTTATTGATGTGAGTATCATCTGCTTGTATAGCAAGAATACACAAAAATGTTTATTCACTAGACGAGACAAACACTTATAGTACTTAGTGTTGAGTGTTTACCAAAGTATCATATTTTCAAACTCAGCATAGGTTAAATACAGCTTGTGTCTCCATCACTGTACAACCCTATACAAACACCAATAAACATGTAGTACACATTCATGGTTAAAAATAGATTCTCGGATATACAAGGTATGGGAGAAATGTACACTATCAAACCCAGAAATGATAGTGTGGTGTTTTACTCATTGATCTCTAAAGGAAACGTGTGATGTCGCAATCACACCTGAAGACCAACCGAGGTCGAACCGTCGTTTGTCTGGTGGATAAGTGGTGTTGTGAGGCAGAGCGCTGGTGTGCGGATCTACTTTTATATGGATTTATCTTAACTATTGTCCAACACCAGTGAAAGCCTCGGATGTGCGTGTCACTCTCTGCCCATTGATCCACACTGTGCCTCGCCGTAGCCTAAAGTAGATCTTGTATTTCTGTATCACTATAATGGAGAGCAAGCAGCAAAGTGCCTGAAATCCATTCAGAAGTCATGGCGTAAGAAAGAAATCACACCAGGGGAGCGTTCAAGACCGATGTCCCCTCTGAGCTGAAAGTTTGGTGCCCTATGACTAATAATTTCTCACATTCACCAAATAATAGTCTACTGATTCATCAGCCGGTGCTCCACTTTGTGATCGGTATTGGTGCTATTATATTAGATGAAGGTTTTAGTGAATTGACGCCCCTGGGTGAGCACTTAGGTCAGGGTGTGGGTGAGTGCCCACACCTTGCCTTACCAAGTACTGCACCACAGTTAAAGATATCTAATGGCTGAGGACATGTAATGGTTGAAGATATATAATGGTTAGCTATGTTAAAGATATCTAATGTAATGGTTAAGGAAAACGAATGGTTATGGTTAACTAGTGTTTAAGGATATCTAAGGGTTAACGATATCTAATAGTTACGGATATCTAATGGTTAAGGTTAACTAGTGTTTAAGGATATCTAATGTTTAAGGATATCTAATAGTTAAGCATAACTAGTGTTTAAGGATATCTAATAGTTAAGGATAACTAATGTTTAAGGATATCTAAGGGTTAACGATATCTAATAGTTAAGGATATCTAATAGTTAAGGATAACTAATGTTTAAGGATATCTAAGGGTTAACGATATTTAATAGTTAAGGATATCTAATAGTTAAGGATAACTAATGTTTAAGGATATCTAATAGTTAAGGATATCTAATGGTTAAGGTTAACTAATGGTTAAGGATAACTAATGTTTAAGGATATCTAATAGTTAAGGATATCTAATGGTTAAGGTTAACTAATAGTTAAGGATAACTAATGGTTAAGGATATCTAAGGGTTAAGGATATCTAATGGTTAAGGTTAACTAATGTTTAAGGATATCTAAGGATTAAGGATATCTAATAGTTAAGATATCTAATGGTTAAGGATATCTAATAGTTAAGATATCTAATGGTTAAGGTTAACTAATGGTTAAGGATATCTAATAGTTAAGGATAACTAGTGTTTAAGGATATCTAAGGGTTAAGGATATCTAATAGTTAAGGATATCTAATAGTTAAGGATAACTAATGTTTAAGGATATCTAAGGGTTAAGGATATCTAATAGTTAAGGATATCTAATGGTTAAGGTTAACTAATGGTTAAGGATATCTAAGGGTTAAGGATATCTAATAGTTAAGGTTAACTAATGGTTAAGGATATCTAATGGTTAAGGATATCTAATAGTTAAGGTTAACTAGTGTTTAAGGATATCTAAGGGTTAAGGATATCTAATAGTTAAGGATATCTAATGGTTAAGGATAACTAATGTTTAAGGATATCTAAGGGTTAAGGATATCTAAGGGTTAAGGTTAACTAATAGTTAAGGATAACTAATGGTTAAGGATATCTAAGGGTTAAGGATATCTAATGGTTAAGGATATCTAATAGTTAAGGATATCTAAGGGTTAAGGATATCTAATGGTTAAGGTTAACTAATGTTTAAGGATATCTAAGGGTTAAGGATATCTAATAGTTAAGGATATCTAATGGTTAAGGTTAACTAATGGTTAAGGATAACTAATGTTTAAGGATATCTAAGGGTTAAGGATATCTAATAGTTAAGGATATCTAATGGTTAAGGTTAACTAATGGTTAAGGTTAACTAATGGTTAAACATCAGCTGCAGCGCTGTGCGCCACGCCTCCCCGACTCGGCACCTGGTTCTCCAACAGTCCGACAGTTGCGCTGTAACAGAGCGGATTTTCAGACAGGCTTGGTGGACAAGAACAAGACAAAACCGAATGGGGGAGAGGAAGAGGAGAATGTGACAACTGCAGGAGGCGGACGGAGTGTGTGTGGCTGGCTGTACTGCCTTTGGGGAGGCCTCGGCTCTTGCACCTGTCCCTCTCCGTCTCCGCGGCCAGGCGCAGTTTGGGCGAGAGCGACGCTCCTTTATTTATCAGGCAGAGCGCACAGCGGCGGAGGCGCACACACATACTCTCTCTCTCTCTCTTCTCTCTCTCTCACACACACACACACACACACACACACATACAGTACACACACACACAGGGCAGGCAGGCAACATGACTTCATCCTACAATCTGGATTTTCTGCCCGATATGATGGTGGAGAGCCGCTTGCTTGTTCCAGGAGACAGAATGTGAGTCGTTTGGCTTCTCTTTCCCTTTTCGCTTCTGGTTTCTCTTTTTTTTAAATTCTGAAAAGCAGCTGTCCGATGTGGAAATGTTGCTTCGCTTGTGGGTATGTGACTGGAATCGGGGTCAGAATTAACGCTGTAGTCGGCGTGGTTGTATCTCTGGTATTGTGTTAGTTATGGTTTGTTTTTATTAATATCCGCCGATAAATTATACGGGGATCATAGAAAGAGGAGCGCCCGGGGTTGTTATCAGCGATAGACGGGATGCTGATGAATGAACGCCATTATGGGGAATTAATGATATCGCCGTGAATAAACCTTGTCTTTATGAAGACATCTATTATAGGGTGTCGTAAAAATTGTTAGCCCGTCAAGTCGACTCTCACAGCATTTGGAGCATCGGCTTCCCACCTTGCTCCGTGGAATAGACGAGGGGAAGTTGCTTTCATTTGCGGCAGCCGCCCATGATCATTTCCCGGGGTGTGAGCGGTGGGTTTCGGACGATACAGTACGGGAGCGCACCATGCTGAGACATTTACAAAAAAACGAGAGAGCCGATCTCTCCATTCTCCTCTTGCCAACAGAAATGCAAGGTGGAGGAGGAGGAGGAGGAGGAGGAGGACGGGGGGGCTGAGTCATATGAGACTGATTTAACTCCGCCAAAGCCCCTTCTGTTTGTCGTTTTGCCCCCTGATCGCCTATCCGCCCCACTTTTGACACTTTGACGATATGAAATGCCACGGGGTCTGTCCGCCTGCCTGCGGTCGCAACGCTGCAAAGCTTTCGCAAAAAAAACAAAAAAAAACCCAACAACCATCATTTATGGTGAGCGGGAAAGAGCAGAAACAACACAGGGGCTTGTTGAAGCCCCGTAGGAATGTGTGGATGACTGGTGTCCCGTGTGTTTTAATTGGATTTGCGGTGCGTAATTCACTTACGGTCCGGAATTCCTAGAACCGGCACAAAGGGAGGTTTTCATCCCGACATCACGATCATGCTTCCTCCCCACTGCATGTTCCACTTGTGTCTCCCCGGCTTACAGCGCTGAGTTGTTGATGGGCCATGATGTTCCAGTGGTGAACATGCATCCTGTCACTTCCTCCCGTGCTCTCGTGAGGCTCTGTCCTTGGGTAGCTATATGCAAAAACTACAGTTATATGGATGTATGTTGGGATGTTGCATTTGACTTGACGTAAAATAATGTCACATAATGGAGTGTACCTGTGTCCCTTATGAGCTGTAGTAATGCATTTTAAGATATTATACAAATATAACATTTTACCACAGAAAGTCATATAGTAATACCATAAAACACTATAAGGTCACTATTGAATGTCCCTATAGAAATATTATAGGACTATTGCAGTGATGCAGTGAAGGATGGCATAAACTCAGACACGCTTGAAGTCACTATAGGAATATTATAGGGATATTCTTGTGATACCATAGGAGATAAAAAATACCATTAAGTACAATAAGATCACTATACACTCACTACCAGATGTCCCTATAGCAATACTCTATACATAGGAAATTAAAAATACCATGCAAATGCAAGAATCACAGAATCACTAACATCCCTGCTGCAGTGGCACCAGGTCAGGCCATGCACTTGCCCCCCCCCAGTCTCCACTCCATTGACTCTCCATGTAGTCTGTTTTCCAGATGCTACAGCGATCAGACAGCCTCCTCATTAATCAGTGTCATCATGTCTGACGGCGTGGGCCCAGCGTACAAACCGCCAGGGCTGGGTAGGGTATAGGGTAGGGTAGGGTAGGGTAGGGTAGGGAGGGGTGGAGAAGGAAGCCGTCATACTTACCCTTTCCTCTCCACCTCCGACGGGCCTCGCCTTCCCAGTTGAGGGTCTGTCTGCCCCAGAGTGAAGGATTTATGAATAATGTGCGTGCTAAACGTTAGGTATAGGCCCTCCTATAGTGCCCTCCTCCTCAACCCGAGCGCTCGGGAGGCGGACAGGTTGAACCAGATAGCGGTTATGGAGATGACACTTTCTATTTGCACGAGCACGCCTCTCAAGCCCCAGCTATTTATCTCACAAGAGGCACTTCTTCCTTCCCGTCTTTTGAGTTTGTTATTTGTATCGGGACCTTTAATGATTTCCAATGGCGGTGCGAGGATTTGCTTTTCATGCATGTGGTATTCTTTTTTTTTCCCCCCCACTCTCTCTTCCTGAATGTCACATCCCTCATTGTTTTCGGGTTGCTCCGCGGTCAGGGGATTGGACGCATTCCATTTCTGGTGCTCGCCTATCCCATTGGCGCTGACAGCCCCGATTTCAGAAATATTAGCTGAGACCATGTGAGAACTAACTGGAGCTAACAGTCTAATCTCTCACTACCCAGTCTTATCAGAGCTGTAAACGTGGAAAAAAGTAAGTGAGAGAATCAGAGAGAAATGGAGCAGGACCTCTGCCCTCTACTTTCCACTGTCTAACTCAAACCCTAGTGTCTCGGTGGTCTGTCCCTGGGAATTGCATGACCCCCCTCACCTCCCTCCCTCTGTGTGCAGAATCCCCATCTGGTAAGGAACTGTAAGGGTCTTCAGGCTGTATCACGCTCCATGGCTGCTGGGGATCTCAGTGGAAAGGCAGTACTTTACTGACGCTCCTCAGCGTGATTACTATCACAGTTAGGTGAAAACGTGGGAATTGGGAATATTGGGAATATGGGAATTGTTGCTCATGGAGTATATTTGAATCATCATACTCGTTGTATTATAGAATATGGTATGCATTGGACTGGTATGGCTTACAGACCCACTCATTCAGGGTTCAAGCCCCCATGTCGGCAAACCTCCATTCAAAGTGTCGTAGAGCAGGACACCGCGGTTCAGTAGCTAACCCTGACCTCTAACGAGAAAAAAAGAGGCTTTCCCTACAGAAATCAATAAAGCATCATGTTATTGACCATTTTATTTCAACGTGGTGCTTGCAACACGTCTTTAAAGCAATAATCCGCAACATTAAACGTCCATTTTGCTTCTCTCTCTATCGCCGATTGACATAACACCTTAGTGATCCAACCTCTAGCCGGTTCATGAACGCTTTCCCATTTGCTGTTCTAAACACCTGTAGTGTCAGGTCGGACTTTCCTGGGAAAAATCCTCTGGTGCACAGGAAGTGATGCGCTTTACATTTCCGGTGTATTTGGAATAACTAGAAGAAGAACTGGGTAGTTAGCATGAGCAGCGATAGCCACCGTGGCTGAACAGACAGAAAGAAAAGACCCAAACTTCATCAACAGAAAATCCAAGGAAAAAAAGACGTCACAGTAGTGGACACACCGTTTGATTGACAGGTGATCTCTGGGAAGTGCAGTGCAGACACACCACAGCAGTGAGCAGTATAGTATTACCACTTCAACACATGTGCTAGGTTCAAAAGTAGTATTAGAGAGACTCACAAATATGACAGCTGAAAGGGCCCTGTGACAGAGAACATGGGTTCATGTGAAAAATACATGTGTGTGTGTGGGGGTGCAGTAGAGTGCAGGGCTTTGGAGGGAGTGGCAAAACCAGGGTTCGATCGATAATGGTTCTTCTTCTTAAGGCAAATGCCAATACTGATATTTTTGGATTGCACCTGCCAATATTTCTTTAAATTTGACCGTTTTCATGCTAAAACAATTCCAAAAAAGTGTTTCCCCCAGAAGTGTATTCCTGTCAGGGTGGAAAAGCCTCTGAATCAGCATTTACACCATCATGGGACACTAAAACTCTCCACTGAAACCCGGGAAAATAAGACTAAAACATATTCATGCATCCTTGCGGCATCATATCCAACACATCGGAGGTGGATGGCACGGCCAATATCGGCCCGATATATCAGCAAACCCATATACCGGTTTAACCCTGAGAAAGATAGAGAGAGAGAGGGGGAAGGACCAGGAGTGGAAGCTGAGGGAAGGCTGGAAGAAAGGTGTGAAAGCGGGAGGGAGAGTGATGGTTTGACAGCCAGATGTGGACAGACAGCTAGTCAGATTTGAATTGGGTCTTATCTGATGTGGAGATTAAGGGGAAGTGAGAGGGAAAAACGAGGGGTGGAGGGGTGTTATCTTGCTCTCTCTCCCCAGCAACAGAGAGAGGCCTTTTCATCCTCATTGTGAGGGTGACACACACACACACACACACACACACACACACACACACACACCGTGATGAGAGCAATGTAGTGGAAGAAGCCCTTCGTCATTGCTGTTGTGACTTTCTTGTGCACATAATAGTGTTATTTAGGTGGAAAACACGTATGTGTGATGGAGTCATCTTCACACACCACCAGCTGCGACGTTGTTTTATGTTGGCTTCTGAGTGTGTGTGTGTGTGTGTGTGTGTGTGTGTGTGGTGTCATAATGATGAATGTCTTTGCTCTGCTGGGGCTCAGGAGCAGTTGTCTGTGCCTGACACCGCCGTGTGTAGGTGGTGATATATCACAACCGTGTGTCTCACACCCGTGTGTGTGTGTGTGTGTGTGTGTGTGTGTCTATTGTTGTGTGTGTGTACTGTATATACATGGATCGGTGATTATGCCAACAGCATCTATGGGTCTGCAATCATGTGTGTGGGGGGTTTGGGTTTGTATTTGCCTGGACATGCATGCTTGCTTCTTGAATGCGTGTGTGTGTGTGTGTGTGTGGTGTGGATGCACAGGCACCTATACGTGCACAACCACCTGTGTATGTGGGTTTGAGTGTGTATGACTTTACATGCATCTTTGCTTCCTCTCTCACTCTTTCTATGTGTGTGTGTGTGTGTGTGTGTGTGTGTGTGTGTGTGTGTGTGTAGCCTGTATTGGCCCAGCCTCTCCTTTCCTAATCTGCCGGGTTGGATTAATTAGCGGTGTAATTTGGCTGCCATGATGATCTGCTAATGATTGACTCATTACTCTTACCTCTTTGTCAGCCATGTTGCGTTCAGGGTCCCGTGAAACTCGGCTTCACTCCTTTTTCCAGCTCCCTCTCTTCTCACTTTCTTCTGTCTGATTCTCTCGTCACTCGGCTTTCCTGATTTACTGATTTGACTCCTTAAGAATGGTTAAGCAAAGTTGTTTAGTCTCTCTCTCTCTCCCTCTCTCTCTCTCTCTCTCTCTCTGTTATTCACTCTCACCCATTGGTTTGCTCTCTCAAGTCAGCACGTACGCATTCAGTATGCATTAAACACACACACACACACACACACTTTCCCTTATGAATTGAGCTGTGAGAGTATGATTTTGTGTGTGTGTGTGTGTGTGTGTGTGTGCATGTACATGTGTGTGTGTGTTTGTGTGTGTGTGTGTGTGTATGTTCAACAGTGTTCTATTTCCTGAGAGGAGTTTTTCATCACTCGGCCTTGAGACGAATGAAGCATGCACACACATTCAGTACTGCATGCACACATTACCACCCACATAAATACTCACAATACACACCACATCACACACACACACACACACACACACAGTCTGCACACTGTTCACATCATGTCCCTGGGCTGTGGTGACGGGCAGAAAAATAACTGAATCCTAAGAGACTAAGAGAACACAATGTTGCGCTCTCTCTCTCTCTCTATCGCAATCTCTCTCTATTTATGTTCAACTCTCTTAGGCCCCCCCCCCCCCCCCCCCCTCCTCCTTCTCTAGCTTTCTCTCCTTCCGTTGCTGCCTTTCTTCTTCTCCTCCTCAATAGTCCGCCATTGCATTTCCAGTGTGGGGCTACACTACTCTGCCTTGCCAGAGGGAGAGCTTACCTCATGCATGTCTCACTAGATTTTTCTTCCCCTTCTTCCCCCATCCCTCGCTTTATCCCTCCTTGGCCTCTATCTTCTCTCTTTCTTTTTTTTTGCCTCTCTCTCTACACTCCCACTCTCCCTCTCTCTCTCTCTCTTTCTCCATTCAGCCGTGCTAAATGCTTTACCTCTGTCAACTCTTGAGTCTGAGAGGAGCTCATTATGGTGGTGAAGGAGAGGAATTTGGGATTAGGAGCACATTCGTGCACTAAGGCTCTTGTTTGGCTAAAAGAGCCGTCAGGAGTACAGAGAGGGAGACTGTTAGTCAAAGGTGTTATTCACTAATCACCTCTGGCCTTCATCTGGCTTCATCTTCTACCTCGTTATTGATATATATACCTGTTATTGACTATATTTTTAGCACTAAAGTCTCTCAATCTAGTTTAAGCTGATGGCATTGCGACATTAGCTGACTGTTTCAAACTGGCTCTCCATTCCATCCATAACTCTTAACACACCTTGGAACGAAAACCAGCAGGCTCTCGGGCCTCGATGGCCGAGGACCCCTGAACCTGCTCCAGCTCACAGGAGAGGAAAAAGGGGAATTTGATTGGGTCAAACTCTTCTATACTGTCCCATAATGTGCCACCTGTTTCCCGCTCAGCCCATGAAGTGAGTGCACGCTGGTACCAATAGTATCTTATCCCTATCTTAGTGGTGTCAGTCTGTAAAACCTGCAGTGAAACCTGCCTCACCCTGTCTTCAAGAAGCTGCTAACCCACCTCAAACAGTTTTAGTGTCTGAGTTTTAGTGTCTTAATGCTGTTTCAGACGTATTTCCACCCTGACAAGAAGACAATTCTGGGGGAAACACTGAATACTTGCTATTCTTTTCATTTTTGGCATGGCAGTAAAGATATTGTCAACTTTAAAGATGTTCAGGTTTAAAAATATCTGCACCTGATATTGGCTATGGGCAGCTTCAGCCCAGAGATATTGGTACCAGCCTTCAAAAAGCTCCTATTGGAATAACACTGTGCAGGAATCCAACTTCTATTAGGAGTGAAATCCCCGACCACGCGGGGGGGATTCATCACTGGCTTTGAGAGTTGTCCGCCCAAACCGACGGTGCTGCCCAGTCTCGTCGGCAGAGTACATACTGTACTTCCTACCCATAAATCTCTCTGTCTCAGTCTCTCTCTCTCTCTCTCTCTCACTCTGACTCTCTTTTTCTTTATCCGTCTCCCCCATCTGCTTTATATGGGCGCTGCAAAACGTGAGCACACACACATGCACGCTCACACGTATCCACAGTGGCAGAGCTGTCATGTCTAACCTTGACTCAAGACAGTGAATGCATTGCAATGCACAGGGGAGTGGTTGGGGTTGGTGGGTGGGAGAGGAGGGGGGGAGGGGGGGCAAAAACAGGATGTCAGAGAACTGCTGCTTGTCTTTGTCTGACCTGGCTCTTCCTTCCCCGCGGAGTCCCGACTCTCCCGATCCCTCCTTACATGTATTTTTTATCTCTCTGCGGGGGGGGGGGGGGGGGCTTCCCGGCAAAATGAGGACTACAGCAAGTTGGTCAGCTGACCCATTAAGTGATGAGTGAAACCAAAGAAACTTGGTGTATTCCTTCATTTCCACTGTCATTGAATTCACTAGAAAATATCCCAACTGGAGAATTTACTCAAATGACCCTGAACATTTTGTATTGTGTAGACAATTCACTACTAAATCAGTACCAGCAAAAAAAATCCTCCTGTATGGGGGTCCCTGGGACAAAGGCCTATCAAATGGGGGGTCTGATGGGTGTCAATTTGGGGCGTCCCTGACACGAAAACATCTGAGAAGCTTTATGGAGCGAAGCAATAGGGCCTTCGGCGGGCACGGCGCCAGGGGTGAGCTCAGTCGTGATAGATGTGTGTTCCAGATAGCGCCGTGATCGATGGGTGTGTTGTTGGTAGGGGGCGTTCAGAGTTGCTGTTATTGTGTTTCAGAAAGCTGAGGGGAGACGGGGGGGGGTGTGGGGGGGGGAGAGCTGACGGGTTTATTGAGAAGCGTGATCTACTGCATCGCCCCAGGACGCTTATATGTAGTTAGGGAGGGCAGGAAAGAAAAGAGAGAGAGAGAGAGAGAGAGAGAGACGAGAACGGGAGGTAGAGATGGGCGTGTCGGAGGAAAGGAGGCAAGGAGTGAGGAGGCAGGAGGCGAGGGTGGGAAGAGATGAGTAGTTTATCTGGTGATGTTTATCCGCGGTGTCCTGAGGGCTTGTGCAGTCATAACAGTGATCTAATCTGCACCTCTGGAGGAACCTGGAGAGCACACACACACACACACACACACACACACACACACACACACTGACTCACTCACGCTCTCGCTACCCATGCTACCAATCATCTATTTAAACCGCCATCTATTCTCTTTCCTCCCGTGCCCCTCCATCCATCACATCCATCCATTCAGGCCAGTTTTCCACTTCTTCATTTATCCTTAAAATTCCTTCCATCCTCTCATCCATCGTTCCCCCTCTTCATCCCGTTACGGTCCAATAGGCCTCCCCTGTATTCCATTAATCTTTTCCCTCGCCTGTTTACCTTCTGCTGTGTAGAGTTCAACCGATATACCATCCCATATCGATATGACACTTTATTGTGAAGTAACGCTGCCAATATCTTTTATTCAATAACTTTCGCCATTTTCATGAAAGGTCCAAGTGAAAAAGCAGCATTTACACCATCGCACGACACTAAAACTCACCGTTGAAACTCTTTAAGGCAGCTTCAGGCAGGTTTTATCGCAGGGTTTTTACCGACTGACACCTGAAGAGTAAAATAAGGGAGGAAAAACTATCTGATTTTTAATAAAAGACCAGTATCGGCCCGATATCTGTATATTGGCGCTGATAACATCGATCTAACTCCCGTGCAGCCGCCCACGCCCCTCCGCTGTGCCGGGAGCCACTTTTCACGGCCCCTGCATGCCTGCCGTGTCCACCGGCACACATGGCGCTGAGTAAGCACTGTATGGACATAGTGCACAGTGTGTACCCCGTGTGGGCCTGGGGCGTATCACATGACAGTAAGGGGGGAGGAAGGGGGGGGAGGAAGAGGAGGTATGGAATGAGAATATCTCTTTCCATACAACCATCCACCCTGCATTCACCTCCGGGGGGACGGCGGTGCGTCTCCCATGTTTAGATGGAGGTTTGAGTAAACAGGCAGCCATAATAGACCAGTGGAGCATGGAGGGACCAGTACTCACTCCTCTATTTACCTTTTTTTTTTCTTTTTTTTTTCCTCATGTATTCAGAGCTGGCATGGCTGGACCGGGCTGCAGAGATGAGATGATGCCATTTGTGATTTTGTTTTTTTTGTTTTTTTTCATTGTGGAAATGTGTGTGTGGGTTTGTACTTTGTGTGTGTGTGTGTGTGCATCAGCGTGCACAGGCTGTGTCGTGTCGGTTTTACCAATGTGTGTGTGTGTGTGTGTGGCGCAGTGCCTCTAGTGAATTGGCGTAGGTGGGCATATCAGCCATTCACACAATGCGGTGATCGACAGAGGTTGGAGCGCTGCAGAGTGATAATGGCCTCAGTCTGCTAAAACCAATGTCTGCTTCTCACTCCCTTGAACAGCCGAGTCTCTTTGAAAGGGGGAGAGAAAACAGAGTGATCCCCCACCCCCCCCCCCCCCCCCCCCCCCCCCTTCAAACGGCAGCGCTTAGGCAAGGGCACTGTAATTTGCCACTGAGAAGCCGAGACATGAGGCGTCTTTTGAGCCATTGATTCCTGTTGGCCTGAGCCTTTTCACAGAGAGGGAACAAGAGGATAAAAAAAAGAGAGAGGGAGAAATCATTCCCTCGGAAAGAAACACAAACATCTGGTGCGTTTTAGGGGCTTTAGGTAGAGACGTGCGCGTGTCTGCTCATGCATGTGTGTGTGTTACGGTACACCCGGCAGCGCCTCGCTATGAAATATCCACTTCCACGAGGCAGTGGAAGTGGAGGATGGTCTCAGCCCCCCTCCACCCCTCGTAGGAAGGGAGGGAGGACGGAGGCTGGAACTAACATTGTTTCATTCCTCCAAGCCGCCTCGGATCAAACGGACTTGATGGCTTTGGCAGAGGGAGAAAGGCCCCGCTGGAAAGACATTAACTTGAGGGGGAAAAGAGCCTTAAAGGACCATAACGGCAATCTTGACTATTTGGCTCATTTCCCTCAGCACAGATCTATTTTCCAATGTCCCAGACCATTTCCCACTTGGGATGCTTAGCTTGTATGATCTCTCTCTCTCTCTGTGTGTGTGTGTGTGTGTGTGTGTGTGTGTGTGTGTGTGTGTGTGTGTGATCAAGGTCCCCTCAAGTCAGCCTAATTTGTATAATTGAAAACGCTCATCTGATGTGTAGTTCAAAGGTACGGGAGACAGCCGCGGCATTAAGACGTCACTCAGTTCGGCAATTGCGAATTAAAACTGCGGCTAGTTCAGGGCCCGTACGAAACGCCGCCGCCTGAAGATTCACCGCTCAGTTAAAAAGATAATTCCTACCTCGAAAATGTTTTTGGCAGGTCAGGTTTATTTTTCCAAAAGGAGTGTGGAGTAGGTGTCACTTTTTAAATGGAGGACATCTCACTTTGGAACAGATTTTGGAGATTAAATACAATTCATCCAGCGACTCAGTCAGTTATCAAAACTAAAGCATCAAAGGTATTTTTCTAACTAAATACAGAGACATTGTTTTTTTCACTTATTATTGCTGTGGTTTATTGGAGTCATCTGCCGGTGGAACAGCCGATACTAAGAGACTGTTGAGCAAGGCACCAGCACTACCAGGGTTAGAGGTTTGATTCCCACTTGGGCCGCCAGTTTTTTCATATTCTACAATTGGCATTTATTTCTATGATATATGATCATACCTGTAGAAATGAAAACCATGCCATATATGATCCTGGTCAATACATTTCCAAACTGATTTTAGGACCCTATCTGTGCATTGAGGATCTCCAGTAACCGAGTTAAGCAGTGAATAGGCTGGGATCAGTGTGACTGGTAATACTGGGACTGTCCAGAGGTTCAACATGTTCATCATAGCATTATTATTACAGATGGATTACACTGGAGTCGCCATCTAAGGGGTTTACAACACATGATTCCAAGGCTTTTTGAACGATGACCAAGCCTTTGTGTAGATATATGTATGTGTGTGTGTGTGTGTGTGTGTGTGTGTGTGTGTGTGTGTGTGTGTGCAGCCTCTGGGCACATTGTGATGCTGATTTGGACGGCTGCCCTCATTCTGATGTCCCTATCGACTCCCTGGCCTACATGGCTGAGTACAGGCCTGTTTCCTAGCACGGGTCGATACAGACGAAGTGCTGAGGGGACAGCCCCAGGCTTACACACACACACACACACACACACACGAATGACCGCACTCAAACATACTTCTGACCACAGGAGCACAGACGTATCCCCACGTTCAAGCAGGTCACATGTCCCTTCACACTGCAGCAGAGTGTGTGTGTGTGTGTGTGTGTGTGTGTGTGTGTGTGTGTGTTGCTTCACGTTCCGACTGGATTTCCAGATCAGCGTGTTTTAATCCAGACCGGTGATTAATAGGGTTAAACTGATGCAGGCTAATACCAATACTGCTGGATTGAAGGTGCTGATATTTGTACTTATCAATATCTTTAAATTTAACCATTTTAAATATTTTAAATATTTCCAAATATTGGCGGCATTTGAGCGTTTATTATTCTTGGCAGGATGGAAACCCCTCTGAAGCATCATTTAGATCATCACGGGACACCTGAACCCTCCGCTGACACCCAGGATGATGGTGATCAAACACATCTTCATCTTCATCTTCATACTTGCGTGGCATCTGATCAAAATTGAATCATTTCTGAATGCCCGGCGTGGGAAGAGCAAGGTTCAGACTGATGGAGATTAAGAGGGCGCCTGCATCTCTCTTCCTCCACTTTCCCCCACTTTCTTATCCTCTCTAGACTCTCCTCCTCCTCCCCCTCCTCCCCCCCCCTGTTCTCTCTTCACCCCAACAGGCAGAGCAGTTATTACAGCTTAAAGTACTGCACTTGCTGACAGGGAGGTTTGAGGTTATGCGTAGGTCTGCGTGTGTGTGTGTGTGTGTGTGTGTGTGTGTGTGTGTGTGTGTGTGTGTGTGTGTGCTGTAAAACACTGGTCTGATGGCTCCCATGGGTATCTCAGAAGCTGCAGTTGCTTCTCTAAAGTTCAAGCAATTACACTTGCCGACCGGGTGCCATTTGCTAAACAGTCTCTGGCTCTGTGTGTGTCTGTGTGTCAACGCATGCATGCATTTGTATGTGCATTGTGCGCGTGTGTGTGTGTGTGTGTGTGTGTGTGTGTGTGTGTGTGTGTGTTGAAGGCCATCTTGGTAAGTGTTTCACAGGGTTGAGAAATGAAGATGTGCGTGTGGAAAAGCCCGGGTTCAGCAGGCTGGTCTGAGAACAGTTCACCATAATTGCAGATTTTGAATGGAGTACTGTAAGAGTGGGTGTGTATGCTGTAGGTCGTCTCCCAGTGGTGTGTTTGGCATCCTGCAGTAGATGTGCATATGACTAGAATGTGTGTTGGGCTGGTGTCGTATTCCAGACTAGGGCCGGACCAGCGTGGGGTTCAATCTAAGACTATGTTCAGCAGTATGTTCCTGTCAGGGTGGAAAAGCTTCTGAAGCAGCATTCAGACCATGAGACACTGAAACCCAGTAGGATGTTCATGATAAAACATGCTTCATGTGTGGAATCCAGTAAAAATGTTGCATTTGAATCAGTTTGGGGCTTCGCGTAGACAACCAGTGTAGTATTGATCAATTGATCAATCTTTAATAAAAGGCCGATATCAGCCCGATATGTCAGACATATCTACCATATAAACCCCACTTCAATACTAATGCAGGGTAGATGCTGGGTGAGCGGGCTACCATAGTCATGACTGTGTTTGAGTAAGGTAAAGTCGTAGTAATGTTGGGGGTAAAGTGTTAGAGTACTCAGATTACTTTATTTGTGGTAACTAGTGCCTTAACGCGTTCGTTTACCCGTTACCTTTTAAAATCAGAATGCTGTTGCTTTTATTTTTCTTTCACGTTGCTTCAGTTTTGTCAGCTCAAATTGAAAAATGAAGTAGGAGAAAGTGAAAGTCCCTCATGCAGACAACATGCTGCTGATTGAAAAACACACAGTCCAAGTGTGATGATGTGAATGAGACTGACTAACAATAGTGGTGCACTGCAGTTTAAAACAACGACTGACAACACGCTAAGCTAGCAGGAGCCATGTTGCTACGGCACTGTTAGCGGTGCTCTAACGAGTTACTGTTCATACAGAGTAACTTAGTAATGTAACTAGTTACTTCTTAAGATATGTAATGAAGTAAAGTAAAAAGTAAGTTTCCCCAACACTGCTGCTTATTGCTTTTAGAGGATAGTTGCTGGGATTGTCTGGTTTGGCTGCTGTATTGGGGAAATGGTGTTTGGTCTGCAGGGGTTGTTAAGTCTGAGAGCTGGTGTGTGTGTGTGTGTGTGTGTGTGAGTGGTGTGTGTGTGTGTGTGTGTGTCAGTGAGCAGAATGGGCTGCCAGAACTGCCGTGGCTGCCATAGGCCTGACAGGATGACAGCTGTCACCAAGGAAATAGAGAGAGGAGGAGGAGAGAGGAGACACTGCCTCAAGGGAACACACACTCAGACAGGGCCTGGAAGTCGTGTGCGTGTGTGTGTGTGTGTGTGCGCGTGTGTGTGTGTGTATATGCACATGTTGGCATGCTTGTGTGTGTGTGTCCATGTTTGCACACACGTGTGTGTACGAGAGAGAGAGAGAGCGAGGTAGCATACCTGATACGAGTATAATTGGTTTGTGGTTCGGCAATGTACACACTTATCTTCACATCAGCAATTACAGTATGGGCATTGAAAAGGAACAAAGGACAATGTTGGTTTATGTGTTTACAAGGTGTGTGTGTGTGTGTGAGTGCACTGTGTGTGTGTGTGTGTGTGTTCTACGTATTGAGTTTGGTCTGCTTCATTAGTTTATATTGTAAAATCGATGGGCCCCATTGTGGCGCGACCTGCCTCTATTCTTGTACTCTGTGATATGCTTGAGTGTGTGTGCCTAGTGTGGGTGTTCAAGTGTGTGTGTGTGCCCAGTAATAGTGACCCTGGGGAGAGGGTCTGACACGGGGGGGCGGGGGAGGAGCCTCCTAAGTGACCTGGAAAGCAGACCCATCCATCAACTCTCTTTCCTCTCAATCCTTCATTCCCTCTGTCTATCTCTCTTCTGTAGGGCTATTACTGCAATCACTGCTCTTAAAGCTGCAGCAAGGACCACCTCTGTGTGTGTGTGTGTGTGTGTGCACGTGCATTCCAGGGCTTGCTTCTTAACCCCTCTTAGCAGTACAAAGTTGTGCGTGTTAAACTCAGCCCGGCTCCTCTCCTCGACGCCTAATCGTTTCCGAAAGGCGGCGAGGAGAGGAAGACGGGAACGGAATAGGAGAGGACAGAGGACTAATGCAGAGAGAGAAGACGAGGATGAGAGGATGTTAGAGTGGGGGAGGATGTTGGGTCTGAGGTGAATTCGGGGCAAAAGCTAAGGGATGCAGAGGAGGGTAAACCCACCTGAACACTTCACCCAATTCACCACAATTCACCACCATTCACACATATAAGAGGATAGGATGTCATGTAACGTGATGTCAGTAAACTAGCAAAGGTTTTCTTCCAGCGACTGATGATTGTGGCTGCTAATGCACGTGTATTTTTAGAGCCCCTCTATAAGTGCCGGGCTCTGTGTGTTTGCTGGTTCGTTGGTGCGTAGCGCTTTCTGCACCGCACAGTGCTGAGGGAAATTACGGCCGGCACTGTTTCAGCCACCAGAGCCCTAAGTGCCCCGCATGAGGGAAATCCAGTGTGTCTCGTACAGCAGGCGGTACAGTCCTCCCAAGCACGAGCAGCTGTAGGTTGGTGCACGGTGCGTTCACAGACCAGGAAGTAGCTCGGTGATAACACAGTTTCGCTCGCAACCATCAAGCTCGCCTAGTGCAGCTTTAAATTTAGCAAGGCCTGCTAGGATGACATATGCTCAATAAAGGATTAGGCCCACTTACAGCACCAACAAACTCTGCAAACCATCTAATGTGGTAGAATGATGCAGCTTAATGTGAAATCCAATGCAATAAAAAAAAAATTGATTCCACAATTAATCAGGTTTATTGCCAAATATGTTTTCACGTACAAGGAATTTGACTTGGTGGTTTGGTGCATAACAATAAACAGAATAAAAAACAAGAATAAAAGCAAGTACTGTAAAAAGCAAAGGTCAAGAATACAATATAAAATAGAAAAAATCACACTAAATATATAAAAACATATAAGAAAAATAATAATAACAATAAAATAAAAGAATATGTGCCATATATATGTTCTGAAAATTAAAGAGCTGTGCATTTTTGTGCAGAATGTGCAGAAATATTAAACAAGGATATGTGCAAAAGTTCATATGTGCGGTTCAAAGAACATGTGCAATGTACAAAATACAGTCCAAAATATGTCTGTCTGTCTGTCTATGGAGGCTTTGCGTTAATATAATGTGTAGTGTCCATGGGGGGGGGTGAGAGTCCATGTTAGTGGGGGACCCGGGCCTTGTTAATTAGGCTGGTTGCAGATGGGAAGAAACTGTTCTTGTGGCGTGAGGTTTTGGTCTTGATGGACCGCAGCCTCCTGAGGGGATTGACTCAAAGAGTTTGTGTCCGGGGTGGGAGGGGCTACAATCTTACCTGTACGCCTCAGGGTCCGGGAGGCGTACAGGTCCTGGAGAGATGGCAGATTGCAGCCAATCACCTTCTCAGCAGAGCTAATGACACGCTGCCGTCTGCCCTTATCCTTGGCAGTGGCAGCAGCATACCAGATGGTGATGGAGGAGGTGAGGATGGACTCAATGATGGCGGTGTAGAAGTGCAGCATCATTGACTTTGGCAGGTTGAACTTCTTCAGCTCCCGCAGGAAGTACATCCTCTGCTGTGCTCCTTGGTGATGGAGCTGATGTTCAGTCCTGGGTGATGATGGTACCCAGGAAGTGAAAGGACTCCACAGTGTCGACTGGGGGAGTCACGCAGGGTGATGGGGGCGGGTGGGGCTGGGTTCTTCCTGTAATCCACCACTATCTCCACTGTCTTTAGAGCATGGGCTTTGAAGTTGGTGATCTGCCTGAGCCCCCGCCAGACAGAGGCTGTTGGAGTTTCTCAGAGTACAGTCGTTTAGCTTCTCTCGCGGCTTTGATAAACGTGTACTTTGCCTCAACAAACTCGGCCCTGTCTCCACTCCTGAACGCCTGCTCCTTTTCCAACCTCAGCGGTCTGAGTTTAGCTGTGAACCAGGGTTTGTCATTGTTATAACTCACCCTGGTGCGTGATGGGAAGCAGCAGCCCTCACAGAAGCTGATGTATGAAGTCACAGCCTCTGTGAACTCATCCAGACTGTTGGTAGCAGTCCTGAAAACATCCCGGTCAGTACAGTCCAAGCACGCCTGAAGATCCTCCACAGCTTCACTGGTCCACTTCTTAGATGTCCTCACAACAGGTTTAGAGAGCTTTAATCTCTGCCTGTATGTGGGAATCAGGTGGACCGTGACGTGGTCAGAGTGACCCAGTGCAGCGCGGGGGACGGTGTGATAGGTATTACTGTAGTGTAACAGTGATCCAGTATATTCTCCTCTCTGGTCATTTCATAAATTGTCTGTATTTTGGAAGTTTGTGGGTGAGATTTCTCTTGTTAAAGTCACGAGGACAATAAGTAAGGAGTCCGGGTTCAGTATCTGGTCGGCGCCTCCAGCACATCAGAATGAATGAGGCGAACTCACGGGGGGAGTAAATAGGTTTGCAGTTTATGAATAAGGTTTCCAGATCAGGAGAACAGTGCTGCTGAATCACTGTCACATCATCACACCAGCCACTCTTAGTGTAAGAACAGATACCTCCGCCTTTCGTTTTGACTGATAGGTCCGTGTTGCGATCCGCTCTGAAGAGTTGGAGTTGGAGTTGGAGTCCGGTACCGCTCACCACAACCACGTCTCCGTGAAGCACAAAACGGAAGATGGAGAAAAGTCTAGTTTGTTGCACAGTGAACGCACCTTAGAGAGGAATATTCCCGGTAATGCGCCAGCGAAGACGCACAAGCGCACACCGGCACGATTCCCTCTCCTCCGGCGTTTTACTGCGTGGACAAAGGTGAGCGGACCTTTGACCAGAATGCCCAGTAATTCCACAGATGGGGCGAGGAAAGTTGGAAATAAATCCTCAGAAGTTGAATCCCTGATGTTTCCTGAAGCTCTTCTCTGGTGAAAGAGACTGTACTGTAGCAAAACACTGAATTTACCAACAAAACAAGACAAAACAAGACACACCAACACACCGCGGCGCCATCTTGACAACAGTTTAGTCCCATTGGCGTTAACAAACTCTTTCCCCTGACGTGGCCAAGACAAACACACACAAGCTGCCGACCAACATCATACAAATATGTTTTTATCTCTGTGACAAATGTTGTTTTGTCCTGAAATAATGAACATTTGCGACCTCCAGGCCTCCTGCAGGTTAAATAGCCTGAAGAGGGGAAATATAAATCACTGTTAGGTGTCACAGTTTACGCTCTGCTGCTGCGCACCTGCTGGGGAACAAGACATCTACTTTAGCTTTCAGTCAAATCACTGAGAACGAGGTTTGGACTGATGAGTTGGGCCGATATCGGCAGCTCAGTTATCAGCCAGTCAGCGTCGTCCACCTCTGACATGATGGATATGATGCCGTTTGTTTGATTACATATCTATTGATCAGTCTGTGGGAGGCCTTTAAACCTGAAATGTGACATTTTAATCGGATTCCACAAACGTACGCGCACATGTATGTTCAATCCGGAAATATCGGCCTTCAAAATGCCATATCGGTCTAACCCTGTTGAGGTGAGGTCAGGTCATTCGCCCAGTGTGTTGCATTCCCGTCGCGGCGAGGGAGGGGTTAAGAAGAGATGATTAATCAGGTGGGGGGTGTTGCATTGTGGGTCCAGGCTTCTGTGTGTGTGAGCGTGTGTGGCTGAGAGTGGGGTGAATGGGGGTCTGGCATCCAAGCGGCAAGGTAATGAGTAGAGCCACAGTGTGTGTGGACCTCTAGCCTCTGCAGTGGAGAGGAGGGGTGGGGGGGTATGAGTGGAATACAGAGCGACGCTGTTCCTCCCGCTGACGGCTCTGTTGGTTATGGATGAACCGGCCCCGGCCTCTTTCTGGAGTCAGCCCAGGCCGCACTTTGCAAAGCTTGTCTTATTTCTCCCGTCAAAGCATCTGCGCTTTGCACCTCACCTCAGTTCTGACCCCTGTCATTACATACATAGATGGGTTTTTTTTTCCCGTTTCCTAAATATTTCATATGAGTTTGGCGGGTTTTGCCTAAAAAAAACGGATCTCCTATCTCCTAGCCTATTGTGTCGTCCACCGCTGGTATGATGGATGGATTATTTGAAGACAGTTTAGTGTCACGAGGCTTTTCCTCAATGTCAACAATCAATTTCTGGGGGAAACACTAAAATCCTTCTCTTTTTTTAAGCATGTTTTAGCATGAAAATGGTCAAATTTCAAGTTTTTCAATATCTCTGTACTGGTGCTGCATTTCAAAAACCCATATAGTTTGAAATCTAGGTTTTTTCTTTTCATCTAACACATTTGCCTTTCCTTGTTTCAACTAAAGGGTTTCTTCAGATTAGTGTACACCTTCTTTGAATAGAAGCCTCATACTGTTTCCATCCAGGTTGTTCACCATCCAACTGATCAATAGATCAATATGGCAAAAAAAAGAGCCTGAATGTGTGTGGTTAGGCTGTGTGAAGTATCTAGCTGTTTACGGCTCTTATATCCCCGGGATGATAACATGCAGCGATGTATGTATCTAAGGAAGAGATGTGGAGAGAAACTTGAAAAAGACGAGCCAGGAAGATGAGAGATAAGAGAGCATTTTAGACGGCGGGGAACGGTTGGCGGAGGCGTTGCGCAGAACAGATGTACAGTTTAATAAAACACAGTGGAAGATTTACCAAGAAATCAACACAATCTCCCCCTATGAATTAAGGTTTCTTGAGAGATTTTGAGATGAGGGTGAAGACGGAGAGCAACTCAACCCAGGTGATTACTCGCTATTCGCCACGGTGAAGGTCACACAAGAAGTTGTGAGTTCACGCTGGCGGCAGCACCCAAGGGATAGAGGAGAGAACGCTGTGTTATTAACTCCCCCTGCCTGCTCTGATCTGTTCCCACTTGACATTAGCGGGAGAAAATGACATGCTTTTAGCGGTGGCTACTCGTATAAGAGGGTTACTAGTCTTTACCACTGTCATTTAGAGGTAAGAGCCGGTGGGAGCTGACAGCAGCCCCGCTTCTCAAGAATAACCTGGTTTAGAAGGTGGGAGGAAATGAGAGAGGGAGGGAGGGAGGGAGGGAGGGAGGGAGGAAGAGAGGATGAAGCGCTACTTTCCTTTCAGTTGGCTTCCTGCTAGAAGGAATGTGGCACAGACCTGCAGCATTTTGAACCAAACAGAATCTGTCTTACACTCTCGTTTCTAGGTGTGTGTGTGTGTGTGTGTGTGTGTGTGTGTGTGTGTGTATACATGTACAACAAGCCAAGCCCCAGAGCCCCGGTTTCTTCAACTGTGCCAACTAACACCTGCCCCATCCATCTTGTAAGGCACTTCCATTGACTAAATCATTCATTCCCTAACCCCCGAATCTGAAGCTAATCCTAATCTTGAAGATGCACTAAGCCGCTTTGCACGTTGGCGCCCCCAAATGGCAACGAGAAGGTAACTGTCGAGGCCCTCGGTAACCAGAAGTCCTGTACGGTGACGTCGGTAATGCTTCCTACCAAAGGGACGAGAGAGGAAACGATCTAACGTCGGTGAGTCCAGCTTCCTCTGGCCGGAGTGCTGCTCAACGCTGTTCAGGAGATTTCACTTTTATGTTTCGACTTCCTGTGAGCGGAGAACGTTCCCCCACCAGTGTCCACAGCAGGCACCAGAAATTCATTTGCAAGACGAATCTACGTGGTGAGGCAACACTGCAGCTTTGTGATTTAGACCAATACAATGAGTGTATTTCTACATAAAACCCTAAACTAACCCAGCAAACCTTTGGAATAGATAGAACTAAACTAGTGAGGACTCGTCTGATTCTCCTCATCTTTCTATCCTTGTCTATCCGGTCTTCGTAATCATAAATGTTCAAGAACACACACACACACACATCCTATCTGGCCACATCAATCAATCCCAGCCCCAATTAGGCCTCCGCCTCACCTCGCCCCGGTGTAATGATGGCTCGGCCACATGAAAAGCTTCCCCGGGTTGTTTCCCCCCCCTCTCCACTTCAAAGCTGTCTCCCGGCGGACCGCCCCTGCCGCGGTTTAGCAGCAGGTCTTTAGGTTTGTTTGTCCTCTGTTTGGTTTAGTCATTAAAGTTGTCACATCGGGTTTGGATCAAAGCGGGCTTTCGGGAGCGCCTGCAAATTAGCCTCCTAAATATTAGCGGGTGACACCTCGTTAATGGGATGTAACATGTCAGAGGGGGAAAAGGTAACACGAGCCGAGGAGGAGGTTGTTTTTTTTGTGTGTGTGTTAAATCTAAAGTTCTCTCTGACGCGGCGGTGTTTACATCACGGCGACTTGCGTTTTTTTGGTGTGTATTTGGCAGCGGTCGGCGCAATTAGGAGCGCTGGCTGGCTGGCTGGCTGGCTGGCTGGCTGGCTGGGTGGCGTAAGACAGGGTTTGCAGGGTGTCAGGCGGTGGGTGTGGTGGTGAGATGTGATTGACGGTGAGTGGGCACACCAGTGGGCATTGTGGCGGCCGCGGTTGGCTCAGATTGGCAGGCAGCTCCATGTAAGTGCTTTTCTGACTGGCAGACATTATAGCCTTTTGTGGTTCTCTGGGGTGCTTTCACACAACTATAGGCAGTTAGTGTGTGTGTGTGTGTGTGTGTGTGTGTGTGGTGTGTGTGTGTGTGTGTGTGTGTGTCCTATGATCCCTTTTGAGGAGTGTGGTTTCCTCTCAAAAACCTCTAGCCACACGTCAACCGGGCACACAGATGTTCTGCACACACACACACACACACACACCACACACACACACACACACACACACACACACACACACGAATGGATGGATGGCTGGTTGTGTTTACCTAGTCACAAGCGTGTTTAAACTCTGTCAGGGCCAAACCATTCACAAATTACTTCTCTCCATGCACAGTTAGTGCACAAACACACCACAGACGTGCACTGTAGACACACATAAAAGCACTACACACACACACACACACACACACACACACACACACACACGCTAGTGAGTGAACGTCCAGAGTTACAGAGGTCTTTGTTTTAATGAGCAGGCCATGGCTCCCTCTCAGCTCGTCTGGTAAACAGCAATTATAGCAGGACGATGAAGTCTTGTGTGTTTAGGTGCGTGGACGATGTTGTGTGTGTGTGTGTGTGTGTGTGTGTGTGTGTGTGTGTCTCTGTAAGTTAACTTTTTTGTGCTGTTTGTTTGAATGCAGCTCGGGACTTTGAAAGGTTGTCCTGTATACCACACTAGCCTGGCTCTGTGCCCTTGTTAGTTTTATTGTCAGCTTCCTTCATGAACACACACACACACACACACACACACACACACACGCTCACAGCCAAATGAAACCTCTGTTGGCCAGAGTGAACGCTTGAGGCTTTAATGCAGCTGTGGTAGCCTTTCACACAAATACACACAAACACATCCTGACAACCACACACACACTCTCAGTCATGACTCGTCCCTCTTTCTTCTACCGCGCAAGCACAACAAATACCTAAGTGCATAGCGAACAAGCTTTCAGGAGTGTGTGTGTGTGTGTGTGTGTGTGTGTGTGTGTGTGTGTGTGTGCGTTCGCGGTAAATCGTGGGAGGGAGCGGTGACACTGCGGTTAGCATTAGCCTCCGCTGCCATTCCCACTGCATGGCTGTCAGCCTGCGCTTAGCTTAGCGTCTTCATCTGCAGAGGATTAGCATGCAGCACTAGCCGGCGCTACGAGCTGAGCCTCCCGCTCTCTCTCTCCCTCTTCCTCTCTGATTATGTGTGATGCATTTGAAGCCTCCACGGGGAGAGAGGACGGAGCACACTCCACCGCTCGGCATATCGGCTCATTGTATTAAGGAGTGTGTGTGCGGGGTGTTAAGCAGATGTTTAGTGAATGCGGCTTAGTCAAGAGCAGGGCTCCTTAAACGGACTCCAAAAGTCCACACAGCTGAAAAGCAACACACAACAACGCTGTATCCACGCTACGGTTTGTATTATTACGCGGTGCTGTTGCGTGGCTCAGCCGAGTGGTTCCCACGCTGGCCAAGATTATCGACACCCTTTGCATTTTGAGCAGATAATGTTCAATGTCCTCTGAAATAATTGGAAATCAAAACAACTGTCGGTCTTCACGAGTTCATCTGTTTCATTTGACAGCACAAGATCAAACAAAGCAAATGAGAATGTGCAGATGAGGATCTATTTACTGTAAATTGATAGATGAATGGGTGAAGACCGAAACAAGTTTTTGGGAGATCGTCCCATTGGTCAATTTACCCGTTGAGTAAAGAACATAGACAACAAAATCATCCATGTGTCCCTGGTAGATCGTCGTCTCCGGTGCTCCATGCTTTAGCAGACACTATGTTGAGTGATAGTAGACCACTAGCATCATCTCAGAACTGAGGAACTGAGAACTTAGTAAGTCATCTTAATTGATATGTGGCCAAGTCTGACACTGGTGAAATAATGTACTGGTTTTACTTTCCCTGTTTCAATAAAAAATGAAGGTGGTGGGCAATGGGAGACTGTGTACAGCTGAAAATCACTGGGCAGCGGATGAATACGGGGGTTGCTCATCTAAAGTAGTTCCAAAAACAAACCTGGCTACATCCGCTGTAGTGTTGAAATCTACAGGCCATATAATAAAAAACATTAACAATTTTGCATTCCTAAAAGGTCTTCTTAGTTTGGATCATGGTAGCATCCTACTATCACTCCGTGTGCTAAAGTGTTAGCATGGATCTACTGCAAGACACATGGATGATGTTGTTGGGTTTTTTTGGCATTATCTGCCCAGATACAGTGTAGACAGTCCTACTTTACTAACTCAGTAACAAAGAAGAGTTTCCCAAACGGGGCGTCCTTGGAGTCAAGTCTTATCAAACGGGGGTCTGGAGCCAAATGTGTGTCTACTTGAGAACCCCCGTGCACTAGACCTATGACAGTCTGGGCTCGCTCCATGTGAATGAAGACCCCTTGGGACAGACATGGTCGTGTTGTTTGAGTATGCTGTTATGGAAATTGACGTTTAGTCTGTCTGGGGCCTCCAGGGAGCATCAGAGCTATCCCAGAAGTCTGTGCAGACCCTTTGGAGAAGAGAGTGAACTGCAAAAAAGTCCCCCGGGTGCTCATTATGGAAAATGCTGCTCTATGCGATGGGCCAAAAGTCTAACACGCACACACACACGCACACACACGCACACACACACACACATACGACGCAGATGTACACATAAATACTTTATATGCCACTCCTGATGTTTCAATCACAACCATGTTTGAGAAATGCAACTGTGAGCTTCTGGCTTTCATATGGTTTAGCCTTTGATAGTCCAGTGAAAATAGCCTTGCTTACCTTTGCCTCCCAGCGGGCACACACACACTCACACACACACACACAAAGTAGTCTGTTACAGCACTAGGTCCACTCAGCGGGGCAGTGGTTGAAGTGGGTTTTGCTGTACCCTTGATGATGTACCTCGAGGGAGGAAGAGGGAAACATGGCATCGGTTAGGTAAGGCAAGGTGTTTGGTCCTGAGTGAGTCCAGACTTCATCTTGTAGTTTTTATCATCACAATGGAGAGAAAAAGTCACATCAGGGGAACATCCAGGACCAATGCTCCCGTTAGGTTTGGCGTCCTACGTCTAAGAATTTATCACCAAATAATGTCTTGTCATCGCTGCACTTTGTCTGCAGGTTTGAAGCTCTAACAGAGGTAGAGACAGACAGGGTGTCTCTGTCTTAAATACACTTATTAGAGGTGTTATTTTTCACATGCAGTGGGAGGTCCACTTGTAGATTAATACAGAGCATCGTATCCACAAGTGGACTTCATGTCCCTTAACAATTCATTTCCTGGTGTCCTTTTTCTTATTCTGCCCTTTGATCTAGTTTGAGAACTTTTATAAGCTGTGTTTTTGCCAGCTTTGTTTCATTCAGGTTGGCCTAGCGGTTAGAGAGGCCAGGTGGGTCGCTGGTTCGATCCCCGGCACCACCAGGCGTATTCCAGCTGTGAGCTGGTGATTGGAAAATGACTAGTGTCACAGCTACGGTGCCCACCAACATGTGTGTGTGTATCTAGTCAGCCGTGTGTGAAAAATGCATTTCGTTGTCACAGTACTTGGACTCTAAAGTTGAGTTTTAATTTAGTTTTTTAAAATCAATTCCAGGTAAAAGTCTTCAATTTGTCTTTGTGGAACCTGCAGACACAACAGGAAGATGAACGACATGAAAACATGGAGGCACAGACAGAGAGTGGGATGAAGAGGAGGGCGAGAGAGAACAAACAGGCAGGAGAGAGAGAGAGAGGGGGCGGTGGGTGGGGGGTAGACAGCATGCCTATGTTCCTGCACACCCTTGGGTGGCGTTCGCCATGCGGCGTGTGTGTGTGTGTGTGTGTGTGTGTGTGTGTGTGTGTGTGTGTGTGTGTGTGTGATGGAGATGAGTAATGGCCTCTGACGTGCATGTCTCTCTCTTGTCTCGTCCTCCATCCGTTTCATCATTTCATGCCATCAATCTCTCCATCCCTCCATCTCCCTGTAAGCTCTCTGTTCTCCCTCTGCCTCTGTTTCTGTCACCCTCTCTTCTCTTTTCACCTCCCACTCTCTCTCTCTCTCTCTCTCTCCTCCCTACTCTTTCTTCTCTTAAGCGAGACACACTTTACTGTACATCAACGGGCAAAGTCCTGCGAGGTTTAACTCTTCAACGCCGCCACTCTCTTCCTCTTCCTCTTCCTCTCTCTCTCTCCCCACCTACCCCCACCCTTCCCTCTCTCTCTCTCTCTCTGTTGTCCGCCCAGTGCTGAAGCATCGCTCTGTTTCTCACCTGAGCCCCAGTTTAATTTCACTGTGAGAGCCATGCTCGCTCACACACACTCAACACATGCACGCCCATGCGCACACGTGCACGCCACCTCAGACACTCCCGACTGAAAGGAGCTGTCAAGAGTAATGGTGTTTAGTGTAATTCACTGCACGGTCGTTGTGGCCTCTGCTTTCTCAATAGGAATCATTACAGAGATTACATAATGGGGGTAATTTCTCTTTCTCTGCGCACGGCGCGATGATGGCGGGCAAAGTGTTGGGAGTCAGGAAAAACCCTGATAGCTATAGCCGAGGAGTAAATGGGTGCAGTCCAGCCTGGCTAAATCAACGCCCGTTAGCCTCCCCCCTTCCCCCCCTCCCCCCTTCCCTCCCCTCTCCTCAAATCCATGCCTATTATTCTTAACAAACCAGCATAGATCCGGAGGTATCGATCTGTTGGCAGGGCGCGCTCTCTCTGTTTGCGCACACACACACGCAGAAAAGGGAAAGTAGATGCCGACATGCTTACACACACACACACACACACACACCGTGCTGTATACCGCAGCAACTGCTTCTCATCGCTTCTCTCAACCCTTTCTTTGTTCCTCTCCTCCCACCACGAGCCTCCTTCAGCCCAGTCTGGTAGCGCGTTGGGGCCAGTTACAGTAATATTATTGCTTTCCCCATTAAAGGAAAAAAACACTTTAACACGGTTGAAAACAGCTCTCGGTGATGTTCCTTGCATCTCTGGCTCCATTTTGTTGCTCGGTGGATAACTGGCTGCATGCAGACGATGTGACGTCACGTTGAGATATTTCCAGCAGCTACAATGGAGCTTGATAGCACAACATTTTCCACAAACATAAAAAAAAAAACGGTAAACTCAACAGAGAAATCCATCGTAGAAGAGGAAGCGATACCAATTCCTCCGCCGACAGCAGCCGAGATAGACCAGAATGCAATGCGGCCGCGACACAATTGAGTAACAGACACGCGAGTTGAGTTAAGTATCATTTAACTAATAAATAATATGTTGTGTTTTTTTTGGAGCCCGCCAGGTTCCGGTGTGATGGAGTAATTGATTCTCCACAGTGCTGCTCCTAGGTCATTACCTCCCCAGTGATGGTGCATGTGTTCTCTAATTGCTCTGACATCATCTACACACACACACACACACACACACACTCTTCCCTCCTCCTCCCATCCCCTCTCTCTCTTGGCTCGGATGTGTCGGGAGCAGGCTGCCAATATTGTATTTACATTAAGTGTGTGTAATTTGATAGACCCTGAGAAGAAGTTCGCTCTGCATTAATGTGGCTGCACAGGTGTCTAACCTTGACTCCTCGCCCAGCGTGGCTATTCATAGGCCATTAATTAGAGCAGGATTCTGCTAATTAACACACACACACACACACACACACACACACACACACACTTCTTCCCCCCTTGCGCTCCGCTCTCTTCACGTTTGAGCTCCGTTTAATGCGCCCTGTTTGATTTGCCCTAAAAAGTAATGAGTTTGGAAAGCAGACAGAAATTCTGAAGTGTGTTTTGGAGCAGCCTCGGGATAATTTCAAGTCTTGGGACCGCACACACACACACAGACACACACACACACATGCACGGCAACACACACTCTTGTTTGTCTGGTGTGTGTGTATGTTCACGGTGCAGCGTCCTAAATGTCCAAACTAAACCAAACCATTGAGATGACAGAAAGATTCACTGTCCTCAGTCACGACCACCTCCTTATATCTCCTTGCACGACCTGTAGATCTCTTTTTTTTCAGCAATCGCGTCAAAGTCTTGTGTTTTCCCAAGCCGCCGAGGGAAGAAAGGAAGCGAGAGCAAGGGGAGAGTGGGAGGAAAGGGGGGAAAGAGCAAGAAATGAAGGTCAACCCGGATCCGGCCGCATAAATCGCTCAATATTCTCTTATTATGTGACCGACATTTGAATTTCGCCGTCTTGGAGGTCGCTCTCCTGAATTCATCCTGACCCGGACCAGTGGTTTGTAAAGGTGCAGCGTCATTCATGCTGCCCGGGGTCGCCCTGTCGTCAAGCAGTTACAGGGACAAGAGCATCATTTGTGTTTATTTATACGTTTGATCAAATGATGCTCTGACCGCTGGATCACAATCCTCAATGACGAAAAAAATAAACTGGTCAGACTGGTCAGGTTTTAATTGGTTAACAGATAAAAACACTTCTTCCTAAAACTTTTCCCTTCCACCGAAAACGTTTTATTCATGTGCTACGATGCTAGCAGTTGTCAGCCGAGATCTTTTCTCTTTTTGGAAAGCCCAGTAAGTTCGCACGACACCAGAAACCTGAAACCCGTTACTGAAAGCCGATGCCGGTCAGCACCAACTAAAAAAAAAAATTTCAAATGACAAGCACATGCAAGGGGATGACGGCGGCGGATCCAGGCCGCAGGGGAGCCGGAGATAGGGAGGGAATGCAATGCAGATGAGCCTTCATCCTCCTCCTCTTCAGCATTCCTCCCTCATCCTGAACCGATACAACTCAGTGTGGTGTCTGTTAGCCTGCAGGGGGGAGAGGGAGAGGGAGAGAGAGAGAGACGGACAAACAGGGATGAAGTGAGAGAAAGTAGACGATGGGTGAGGGCTGAGCAGTGAGGCAAAAGAGAGAGAGAGAGAGAGAGATGGTTCATTAAACATTTAGAGGGATGGAGAGAGGGCTGGAGCAGACAGGCCTCTCCATTTCTCTGCTCTTACTGTTCGGGAGATGGGAGATTGAATGTAGGGCTAACTGCGCAGCCAAATGCACGCGTGTCGGCGCATGCACGTGTGTGTACGCGCATGCATGCACGTGCGTGTATAGCGTGCACGCCTGTGGTTAGCGCCGCCACAGCTGCTGCGCCGAAATCCCGGCTCGTCCCACAGGTCCAGATAACGACTTGGAAATGTGACAGCGTGACCCTAAATATAGCAACCTCTGCAACACTGTGCTTAATCCCTATATCACACACACACACACACACACACACACATGTAAACGCCAACACACAAAGAGAGTAATGTAATTCCAAGGTTAGCCAATGGAATTACATGTTGGTTGAGCTTAACCGCAGTGTATCTACCTCTCCATACACAGCGGAGTGTATTTACCCTTGCACACACCTCAGTGTATTGTCCCATTTAGCATGGTTCTCACTCATGCATCCTAATGGCCCCAGAGAGCTGGCTGAGGCTGTGCTGTCTGTTATTAGTGAGCACTGCAGATCAATGGGCTTTGGGACGGCGCCGCTAGCCTGTTAGCGCATCCCCATTCAGACCCACTGAGCCGTGGCTAACTCTGTGGCTAAAGCATTTTGCTAGTATAAAGTAGTAGCATCGTGTAGTATAAAGTCTCCAATGGGGCGAGGTACACCTGTACCCGCCCTAGACGTACAGCTGTATCCGTGTGTAGTATAATAAACACATTTTTAAAGTACATTTTCAATTAAAGGTACTTGCACAAATATATTGTTACATTGTTATATATAGTTAAATATATCAGCTATTGGTTGAATACAAACGTATTGGTATTGTCCCTCAAAAAACCATATCGTGTGTCCAAGGTCTCATAGAAAGACTCTGTGCAGACACACACACACACACACACACACACACACACGTATAATCGCTCGCTCTCCCCTCATTCCGTCAGCATATGGTCCTCTCCTCAGAGACGCTGTTGAACAGACTGATTCAGGTTTGATTTGACTCTGGAGGTCCTGACCTGGGATGGCAGGATGGGAGGGAGGAGGAAAGGAAAGGAGGAAGGAAAGGAAAGGAAAGGAAAGGAGAGAAGATGAAGCTGTCAGCATCACCTCACTCTCCACCTATTGAGGCCTGATGCTGTTGATTGTTACTGTTAGTCTCCTGCTCCCTTCAGCACACACACACTTCAACCACTCGCTCACGTGCACGCTGGGTGTGTGTGTGTGTGTGTGTGTGTGACGACACTTAGCGTATTGAACCATCTGTTCCAGTGTTAATTGGTATGCATGACAATGTTTTTCCAGCCCATAAAACCTAATGAAAATGAACATCCCCCGCCCTAATATCTCTTAATGCGATCATACACTCTCTGCCCCGCCCCTCTCCACCCCCCCCCTCCCCCTGCAGAACATTATATATATAATTACAGAGTAGTGGGCATTAGGCTTTCCCAGTCAGGGAAGCATGTTCGCAGACGGGAGATGCCCTGCTGTCGTCGATGGAAACATGCCAGCATTCTCCGTTTTTCCCCCACGTATGAAACCGGCAGGGAGTGTGATTTTATTTTGTAGGTTAAAAGTCTTGGAAAACGCAGGCTGCAATGTGTTTGCGATTTCCGCCCTGACGCTGACGGCACGCTCCAGGAATGGGAAAGATAAGGGAGGCGGGGATGAAGTCGATGAATGAATGGGACAGAAGCCCTATTGGACCAACCCATTCACACGGGATCATGACATTTGCTGAAATCACCGGTGTACAATTTGTCACTTCCTGATAGGTTTGTGCCAAAAATGCGTTCAACCCCTTCCTGTATAGATTCCACTACTGCCTCCACGTCTCACGGCGAGGTAGAAATTGTGCGTCTGGCAGAAGAAGAAAAACAAAATCGCCCCAAAAAAACAAATGAAATGAAATCAGCAAGAGTTTGAAATACGGTGGGTCATTTGCACACCTCCGGTCAGTTTTCGCAATTATTATTAAATCACTTCTCGGGTGATTCGTTAGTCCGGCGCGAGGAGGAGCAGAGGAGCAGAGGAGAGAGAGGGAAGATGAGTGGCAGGAAGAGGGAGAGAAAAGAGGGGATGACAGAAGGAGGAGATGGGGCTTGGCAAACTGTGGCTTAATCCACACATGAATCACAGTAGGGAAATTTGCACGGCAGGCCGGGGAGTGTGTGTGTGTGTGTGTGTGTGTGTGTGTGTGTGTGTGTGTGTGTGTGTGTGTGTGTGTGTGTGTGTGTGTGTGTGATGATCTATGAGGGAAATTACAGTACAAGAACTTACAGATGTGTCCTCACAAAGAAAACTAACTTCTCAGCAGTGGTCTTTTTCATGTGCAATTCGACCCCCCCCCCCTTACACACACACACACACATACACACACACACACACACACACACACACACACAAAAGGTTGCCTTCCCGTGCCAGCCAATAAATAGGCTATCCTCGGGCGGTCTGTCTCAACCATGTTCAACTTTACCTCTTTGCTTTGGCCCCTAGCAACTCTACTACTACTACACTGCTGTGTGTGTGTGTGTGTGCATGTGTGCACGTGCAGCGCAGCTCCCAGTAATGGTGGTTTATTAAAGTGTCAGAGGCGGTTTCTGCCTGTCCTCGCCACAGGAACACTCTGAGCGCCCTCCGAGAGCGACGCGCTGCCGGTTCCTCCGATAACGTGTGTGTGTTTTTCCAGTGCGGCTTTTTATCGGCGTCGCCCGCAGACGATAACGGAGACGATGTCCGTGCTTTTGCAACGTTTTGCGAACAATGTAAAGCCTTACTCACAGCGGGACATAACGACCAAATGCAGTCAGTGCAGTTTGTAAGCTGCCTCTCTCTCTCTCTCTCGTTTCTTTTCCTCTCTCTCACCCTCTCTCTCTCTCGGTCTCCCTCCTGCCTTCATTACACCATTTTCTGCCTCCACCCTGTAGTTTTCTTCTCCGCCGTCTCCGCCTTTTTGGAGATGTCACAGCCAACGTGCATGAGCACCCCGGGGGATGTATTGTTCAAGCAGGGCACGGCGGTGGAGGTGGTACATGCTATTGCCCCCATGCCTATGATTTACTGTAACACACACACACACACACACACACACAAAAGGATACTCTAGAGGCCCAGGCAACTCCTGACCGGTGTCGCAAATCCAGGTTGGGGACTTGAACCTGCTTCCGTCCGGCGGACCGGTCTTGTTGGCCTGTTTCGTGGAGAGGCATTAGTCAAATGGGCCATCATCCCCGTCGGCTAGTCAGATGATGACTTTTGGCAGAATGCAGCCGCAGCGCCATGCCAGACAATCAGACCCATTGCCATTTCATCACACAATCGCGCACGCACACACACACACACACACACACAGGCCCGTACACACCCCACAGACAAGCTGTTTCTCATTAAGCCCGCAAACGAGAGATTGAGTGAGCGAAATAGGAGGTGATGAAGGAAGAGAGGAGCTGAAGGCTGAGATGGGAGAGAGTTGCATGGGAAGAGGGGAAATCTGAGGAGGAGAGAGAACGAGTGTGTGTGTGTGTGTGTGGGGGAGGGGGGGGGGGGGGGGTGTATGAGGCCACAATCCTGCCGAACATGGTCAAGGGTGTGTGAGGGGTGTGTGTGAGAGCAGCACTGTCAACAACCAAAGAGCCATTTCCCCCCACCCGTCTAACACCCAACACCCCCCACCCTACCCCTCCGACACTGCTGTTCCCATAGCAACAAGATTTTGGGGGAGAGAGCGCCTGGGACCGGATAGGGAGGTGGTGATGAGGGAGAAGAGAGGGAGTGTGCTAAAGATTAGGGTGGTACTTTGCTGCTGCTGCTGCTGGGATTTGACCAATCTGGTGTTGAGGCTTTAAGATGCTCTAATTCCTTCCCCCCCTTTTCCTTCTCGCTATCGCTGCTCTCTCTCTCTCTCTCTCATGCACGTGCACACACACACACACACACACACTGTAGGTCAAGCTGACGTGTGCTAGAAAGCATCGTTTCGGGGAGGTAATTCTAGGAACTGTACAGTCGATGGAAGAAGTAGGACAAACTAAGGCAAGATGAATTGTGAAAATAGAGTCTACTGTTTGAATTTTCGGTTGAATTTCCTTTTTCAAACCGTCTAGATATATGTCTATATAAAGCGAAGTGTGTGTACGATGCATGTTTTGGTTCGATATCTACTCCAACGGGTCGAGGGGTGTGACGTGCATGAGGACTGAAGCATTTTTTTTAATGTCGGCAGTGAAACCATTTAAGCTTGCAGTTGCACAATTAGTCTTAGAGGTGCGGAGATATCAGCTTTTCAAACCCAATATGAGTGCAATGTGAGTGCTTTATTAAGTACATGGTGCAGTTCAAGTTGCAATCCAAACACTACCGGATTTACACTCATTCATGCTGCCGAAGATTGGCCTGTTATAAACCAATTACAGGGACAAGTGCATCAATTAAGCTTATTTATTCATTTGATCAAATTATCCACTGACCATGTGCAGCAAGGAAATAAATAAATAATCATAAGTGATTATAAGAGCAAATTGACTAATTTTTTCAAAACTGGTGCACCAGCTTGAGGAAAAGCAGCTCAGAATAAGGAGTTTATTGAGAATAGGCTGGCAGATTGAGAACAGTGTGGTAGGTTAGGGTTAATAAAACAGCATGTGAGCGTTTTTCACATCAGGAAAGGATTTATATCGTCATTAATTGCCAGTGTCGTCAAAGTTTGCCACTGATCCCAATATGACAGACACCTACTGGTGCAGCTTTATTCTGAGGAAACAGTTTGGGGCCCCTCACTTGCAGAAAAATACGAGACATGAGAAATGAGCGAAATGAAACCCATTTTGCTTACATCCATGTGTATCTTGCATCAGTGTGTCCCCTTTATGCCCCGTGTGTGTGTGTGTGTGTGTGTGTGTGTGTGTGTGTGTGTTCTCCGGAGTGTAGGTGTGTACGTGTCTCCTCTCATTAGCGGGCGGCGGCGTTCGGTAGCTCGTTAGCGCGGAGCTAGCCGAGCGTCGGGGCACCGGTGCAGCTTCATTAGCTACTGTGACATTTATCTGATCGTTTCCCCGCGTCGCATGTACCGCCGCGTCTCCATGGTAACCGCAAATGCGCCCAGAGTGAAATAACACACAGTTCTTGGCCATAGTTAAGCGACATACCCACGGATGCTGGCTCCCCTCCACATACATGGAGGAGGCGATAATGAACGTATGAAACATGCTCTATATATATTCCAGTTGCTTTTTCCTCAGCGTTGCAGCAGAGCCGCGCAGAAAATCGCTCATTTGAAAGTTCAACTGACTCATATCATACTCCCTCGTTTTGGCTCCGACTGAGCGCGCCGGAGCCAGTTTACCTCAGTCAGTTATAGAAAATATGCAGTCGGTACAGTGCGCTACGCGTCGAGCTTGAATCGGTAATCCGCCGCCGCACCACCGTTAACAAAATCACTTACCGGAGAAAAAAGTACTTCTGATGCGTTGTAATGAAGTTCCTAATCTCGTTTACGGTACAATACAGCAGTCATGCTGTCATAGGCAGACGTTAACGGCTATGAAATGGATTGGCGGAGAATTACAGATTGTGTGTGTGTGTGTGTGTGTGTGTGTGTGTGTGTGTGTGTGTATGTGGGTGTGCATGTACCTGAATGCATCTTGTGTGTCGAGGTGTTTGTGTGCATATGTCTGCGTGTCTTGGTGAGTATTTGTGTGTGCATGTTCTTGCATGTGTTCATGTGTGTGTGTCTAGGTATGTATAGTATGTGCATGTGCATGTTCGTGCATGTGTCGAAGCCTGTGTGTGTGCATGTTATTGTGTGTGTGTGTTTATGTACGTGTTTGTGTATGTGTATGTGTCTAGGTGTGTAAGTGTGTGCGCATGTGGCTCGATGTGACTGGATGTGTTTAGGTGTGTATGTGTGAGTGCATGTTGGTACATGTGTCTGAGTGTCTAGGTATGTGTGTGTGTGTGTGTGTGTGTGTGTGTGTGTGTGTGTGTCTGAGCTGACCTTGGTTGCCCCGATCCCTCGGGGGAGAACTGATGTTTCTCACTCTGGTTGTCAACAAGATTAGTTCCCCCGTGGGACCGTTACACACCCTGCGAACACGCTGCCAATGAGAAGAAGTGTGTGACAGCTCGGCCCTTCCACGAACCCCATTGAAGAGTGTGTGTGTGTGTGTGTGTGTGTGTGTGTGAGGGATATTTTGTTGTGTGTGTGTGTGTGTGCTGCGATCGAGGGGTGAGGGAAGTCAGCGAGGATGTGTGTTTTAGAGCAGAAACAGAAGGGAAAAACAGCAGGAGGATCAACTCAGCCAGCCCGATCTGTGTGTGTGTGTGTGTGTGTGTGTGTGTGTGTGTGTGTGTGTGTGTGTGCGTGAGCATGCCTGTTTCTGAGAGAGACCATGCTGAGCTCTGAGCTGTGCTTACTCCTCGGCCAGGCTCATCTGCATCCGTCTCCTCCCTCTCTCATCCCCTCTCTCTCTCGCTCTCCCTCTCTCATTCTCATCCTCTCTCTCTCTCTCTCTCTCTCTCTGTTTGTGCCACATTCCTATCTGGCTGCCTTTTGGACTTGAAGTCTCCAGCTGTGTACAAGGCAGGCAGAGAGACTAGTCCAGGTAGCTCATGGCCGTTCCCTTTGCTCTTCATCAGCGGAGGTCCATGTTGTTTTTATTGGTAAAACACTCCGTATCGATTTCTAGCTCTTTTTCTTCATCAACCAATAAAGCGCCGGTCAATAATCCCTAATGGAGGAGGTCTAAAGTGTGAATGTAAGGTTGGAGCTTGGCCTGTGTGGCTCGCTTCAGTACAGACCCAGGAAACATTTAGACGTGACGGCCTGCACCGACGAGTAAAGACAGCAAAATGAAAGTTGAGACATCCGTAGTCGTCCGTCGCTGCTGCCTGCATCGTTTTGTGAACTCGGGACCTAAATATCGTCATGTCGTGAATTTCTACCGTGCCATAATATCATATTGCGGAAAGTTTGCGCCCGTGTTTGGGTTGACGCCGGACATTTGACGCCACCGCCCGTCAAATGCTTGCCAGGGATTAAGCAGCTTTCTGTTGTCTCAGGAACGTCAAACATTTGAGAGGATGTCAGGAAACAAAACAAAACGCAAAGAAACGCTAACGTGTTCAAATCCAGATTAAATCCTGTGAAAATACAAGATGTTCTGCACATTTAGGGGTAGGGTCCTGCATCCACCTGTCGAGGCTCTTATTTTGAAATCACGAGGTGTGCAGAATCCCTCGCCCGCTGCTCACGATGTCAGAAAAAAAATGCATTCAAAAAATATAAATTCAAACTGCGTCCAGAGGTCATATTATAAAATCAGTGATCAGCAATAAGATCTTACTGTCAATATTATGCAGCTGTACTTCAGATAAAAGAGGTAGCTGTCTGTGTGTGTGTGTGTGTGTGTGTGTGTGTGTGTGTGTGTGTGTGTGTAAAGTGAGGGAATAACGGGCCTCAGCAACCCCTTGAAAGACTCAACCAAACACTGGTTTGCAGTCTGGCTGAGTACAGAGTAGACACACACACACACACACACACACACACACACACACACACACACACACACACACACAGACTGTAGATCAACCCTCAGTCACGGCCCTGTGCTGCAGGGAGACTGGAGTGATGGAAGCAATAGTTAAGCCATTAAGGCAAACAATTGTCTCAAATTGAGAGAGAGAGAGAGAGAGAGAGAGAGAGAGGGAAGGAAGGAGGGAGATGGAGAGGCTATGGCAGGAGTGGATCCACTCAACGACTTAATCCGAGCCCCAGGACACTCTCCTGCTGAGCTTCACACACACACACACACACACACACACACACTAGAGCGCTCTTTTCCTGCAATAACACCTTGTCAGTCTTGGCTGCAGGGGCGATGGAAAGAGGCGCTCATTCCTTTGTACCGAGGAGAGTCACCTTCTCCCGACCACCTCCAGACGAGATGAATCACAGCGAGCAGAGCGGCCTGGTAACCGTCCGTGTGGCCGCTGGAAGTATCTGGTGTGAAGCTGCTCATTGTCTTGCTAGGCGGAGGGAACGGCGGAGGGGAACACAGGGCAGTGTCCCGGGTGAGGGAGGCGCTACTGGAGCGGCCTCCTCCCCCGCGGGGCCTCGCACAAACAGCCAACAATGAGGGATTGTCTACCCCGCTATTCTCCCCCGTGCTCCTCATTCTCTCTCTCGCTGCTCATTTGCTACCACACAGACGTCAGCCCTGTGTGTGTGTGTGTGTGTGTGTGTGTGTGTGTGTGTGTGTGTCAGAGGGCGTAGGGCGATGGATGCGCTGCAGGCGTCCGGTCTGAACCCGGGGAGCAGGGCAGGCGCGTTCATCTCTCGCCACGATACAGTCGCAACTGCGTCTCGACATCGGCCGGCGATCGGGGCCGTAACTCCTACCACCGCCCTTTTCCCCCTGCTGCCCCGTCAGCGCGAGGGCCCCCACCCCCCCACCCCCACCCGCGATTTATCGGACAGCTTAGCACGCAGCGGCTGTTGCCCTGAGGACTGTTAGCGTGGGTTTGGCTCGTTGACTCCTTCTCCGGCGCCGGCGTTTTATTTGACATGTCCTTTAAGTCCTTTAAAGAATTGGGCGTTTCTGCCGAGCGCCTCGGCTCTTTCTGCAAAAGATGGATGGCCCGCGTTCAAAGGTCTGGATGTTGTTTCCCTCCCTCCATATCGCTCCCTTCCCTCCCTCCTTCTTCCCCTCTCTCCCTCCCTGTCTCTCTCTCTCTCTCTCTCTCTCGCTTAGCTTTATAGGGTGGTATTAGTGTTGTCAGCTAACCAAGCCGGGGATTTGGCTTTGTTTTGTTTTTGCCTCTTAAGATAATGCTCTCTCGCTCTCCTGCCGAGAATAACAAAAGGGAAAGTAGAGCGATAAAACAGCACCGCCATCGACTTTGGTTTCATTAAATTGGTTTTCAGCCATCTTAAATGGACCACAGGGCTTGATGGCAACGATGTGGGTCTGTGTGTGTGTGTGTGTGTGTGTGTGTGTGTGTGTGTGGTTGTCCGTGTCCGTCATCCTTCGCCGTGCGGGTGCTTGGGTCTCCTCCTCGCCTCCGCTGGGCTCTGCTGTTGAAAGTATTTAGTTCCTTTTTATTGGTTGAAAAAACCCCAACAAGAAAAGATGGTGCAGCTCGAGTCAGGATTCCAAACGCGAGGACAGACGAGTGTGTTTTGTGGAGATAAGTGCTGCGGCTCTGAACTGAAAGGGTTGAAAACACTTCACCTCCATTAAATATGCATTCCAGATGTGAAAACATGACCAGTTTGAACCGGTAAGCATCTGTGTCCTGTTAGGGGCTTTCAGCTCTATACTTCAGCCTAATCCCTGACACACAACCTCGCATTAACACTCTGCCTCCCGCTCACTCAACACTCATTCATGCACACAGGCATGCAGAATGGCGCCCTGTACATATCGGCCTCTCCTCTCAGCAGCTAGCGGTGTGCAGAGCCAGAGGAGTCATGCTATATGCTACGTATGTGGGTGTACTGCGCTGTGATGTGAATGAGTGTGTGTTTACAGCATCACAAAGACTCCACCATTCCTCTATTAACAGTCATGCACATTGAAGACCGACGGCTGCATCTTTGCTATCAAAAAATACTCATCAGATGTATCAGTTTGTCAATATATTGGGTCCAATAAAGGGGGTGTTTTTTTGAAAGTGACATTTTCTTCAGGAAACGACTGCAGGGAGGCGGGGATGGGGGGGACAGGAAACAACAGGGTTTATGGGAAATGTGGTCTTTATTTTGAGACACTGGTGGGAGAGAGAGGCTACCAGTCGTCTCCACCATGGTTTCATGTGTTTACAGTTATTATACCAAGGTACCAGAATGGATGTGAGGATGTATTGATGTTTAAAAGGCCCATACCATGTAACCGTCATCCCTCCTTTCTCTCCAAATCTTTCCTTTCTCTCTCTCTCTCTCTACTATTACTTGTCCAATAAAAGCAAAAAAAAGATGTAGCAACTTTTGGTATCAGCCTTCAAAAAGACATTTGACACTAACGTCCACGCTCTGTCTCTCCCCCACAACAGCAACGGCACGGCCGGTAAGATGAACGGCGCGTTGGAGCACTCGGACCAGCCGGACCCGGACGCCATCAAGATGTTCGTGGGCCAGATCCCGCGGTCCTGGTCGGAGAAGGAGCTGAAGGAGCTGTTCGAGCCCTACGGAGCCGTCTACCAGATCAACATCCTCCGAGACCGCAGCCAGAACCCTCCACAGAGCAAAGGTTCCCTCACACACACACACACACACACACACACACCAGAACAAACACCGACCGCCATTTTTCTCCCCCTTCCCCTCTTTCTTTTTCATTGATGAATTTGTCAAGTGCGAGCGCAAACAATAGAGGCAGCAGCGGCGGACGGGCAGACAATAGCGCCGCCGTATTAACGGGCATCAACTGGAGTGGGGGCCGACGACACTCCAGATGAGACGGGGGAGGAGTGGGAGGAGGAGGGAGGGGGAGAGAGAGGGGAAAACGAGACGTATAGAGAGAGAGAAAGAAAGAGAATACGTTTCCATACAACTGTCAAGCAACTTTTTGAAAGTTTGCAAAAAACAAAACGCTTCCTGACCTTGGAGCTGTAAAAAAACACAGTTGGTCATATTTCTTTTATCCAAGGACGAAAACAAAGAAATGCACTGGGTAATATTCTAACCTCGTCATTTATTGTTGCATGTTATTTATTATTAAGCTTCAAGCAAGCGTCATTTTTTTTTTTTTTTTTTTTGATACATCACCATTTACTCCACACACTCCAAACCACCGACTGATGCAGCTGCTGCCAGTGATGATATGATGTCAATGTCATGTTTTTGAATTTCCAAAAGGCTAAATGTTGCAGCGTCCCTCACCTTCTCCTCACCCTCACACTCTCTCTCTCTCCCTCTGTCTCCTTCGGTTTTATTTTTCCTTTTGTCCCTTTCTCTCTCTCTCTCTCTCTCTCTCTCTCTCTCTCTCTCTCTCTCTGGCTTCCTCTCTTTCTGATTGAGCCACATGAGCTTATGAAAGCCTGGAGCCTGCCAAGACCCAAATCAACTTCATTTTTTGCACACAACACACACATGCTTTGTGGTTGCACTCTGTGTGTGTGTGTGTGTGTGTGTGTGTGTGTGTGTGTGTGTGTGTTCTTAGCCTCGTCGGTGCCCTTGAAACGAGTTGTTTTCGTGCTTGATGAGTCAAGAGTATCACTCGCTGCCACTTCCACCGGGGGAGAAAAACACAGCCGCCTACCATGCTTCTTATTCCTTTCTTTCCCGTATGACAATTTCTCCCCGTGTACCTCGCTCTTTTTCGCTCGCTCTCTCTCGCCGTGCTGCAAAGATGGAGTGCTTTAAGAGGAAATGGACCATTTGATTGGGCTCTTACTGGCCTTGTTATTCCCAGGCCTTGAGCGCTGTTGTTGTTTTCTCACCGTTAAGTAAGCTACCTGGCCTCATCTGCACCCATTCAACACGGGGGTGCCGCCGCCATGGCCCCCCTCGCGCACCAAGAGCCAATGGTAATTGTAGCGGTGTCAGGGAGACGTGGCCCCTCTCTTCCCTCAGTGTGTTTATTTTAAATTAGCGGCGGTGTTATTTGAGAGGGATCTCAGGCCGTTTGGGGGGGAATGAACACACTCTGATGCCCCCGTAGCGACCCAGAGACACGGTCCAGTGGTCGCTCCTCTTTTGTATAATAGCAGTTTGGATTGAAATGAGTTTGCAGACGGAAACTAGGGCTGCAGCTTCAGCCACCTTCAACTAAAACAACTTTCTTTCTCTCTTAGTTAAACATCTTACGGCCAAGATGATGGGAGAATGCTTGTTAAATCTTCTTCTTTACACACTCAAGTCGTCTTCTAGTCAGCTTGTGACCTACAGGCAGGTTTGTCGACTGCTGGCTCACGTAGAGGGCGCTAAATGCCTCCAAAGCCCATCTGGTCAACTTCCTTTTCTTATTTAACAACCGAAAACCCTTATCCTGAATTGATACTAACTCAACGCTTTGATCGGATTCCACTTAATGTATGAACATGTTTTACTACTGTCGTCATCTGGGGGTTTCGAGTGTCACATGGTCTAAATGCCTGCCAAGAACAACCTTCTGGGGGTTAACAGCGAATCCATGTCATTTTATGGAAGTTTTTGGCATAGAAATAGTCAAATTTAAAGATGTCGGCGCAGAATATTGGCTATCAACAGCTTTAATCCACGCCAGATGGGAGTTGTCCTCTTAAAAAGATTGAGACGATCCCTTAAAAAGTACTTGAGAGATATTTTGGAGTGCTTACCTGATCTGGTATGAATTGTCCCAGTGCACTAAAGTGACACTCTGGTGCTTTATGCAGGTTAGAACAACCTGCTAAGACTTTACAGCTCGACCCAGGTGTGTGTGCACCGAGGTGTGTGTGTGTGTGTGTGTGTGTGTGTGTGTGTGTAGCATTGTCTGGGGAATATTGTGTTGCACCGCTGTTGGTTTAATGTGTTTAGAGTTAATAAACAGATGAGTGGATGAGCAGGGAAGGAGGGGAGGGCGAGAGGGATGGAGCAATTTGGCATTTTGTGCCGAAAGAGAGATAGCGATGGAGGGAGCGATAAAGAGAGAACGAGACAGAGAGAGCCAGAGGGGTAAACAGAAAACGGTCCTTTTGCTAAAACACAACCTTAAGCGCCGTGACTGGTTTGTGTCGGTGTGTGTGTGTGTGTGTGTGTGTGTGTGTGTGTGTGTGTGTGTGTGTGTGTGTTTTGGCAGGGGACGCACTATGTCATTTATCTTAATGATCCAGCCTGCCCATATGAGGTGCTGAGACACTGCAAACACACACACAAACACACACACACAAACACACACACACACAGGCACACTTTTAATTCACACACACACACACACATTTTAATGTCTTCATTAGCAGGCTGTATACTGCACAAGGCCGTCTCCAACCTTGGTATCACCTCAGCCTCAACACACAATAAGGCCTGGAAAGAATGAAGATGAAAGCCAGGAGGGAAATTAATTATTACATTTCACCGAAGGAAAAGCAAAACAGAATCAGTGATAATGTTATCGCAGAAAACGTTCTTTTAAAAGGACATGATATGAGCTTGCTCTCTGGTAATGGCCTTTCCACCCAGCCACCAACAAATTGTAAGGACAGCAATAAAAGTTACCCGCTCTGGGCCAGTCGATTCCTTCTCCTCAAATATATATAGAAGGACATTCAAAAACCTTGAAAACTAAAGAAGAATCAACCTGGGCTCGCGTTATGAAGCGCTTCAGAGCAGGAAGTCAGTATTAAATATCCAAAACCTCTAAGAATGAATCAATTTGCTCCTACAAAAAATCCTGTCCTTGTCCTTGTTTTTTGTGACTGATGGTCGGGATGCAGTCGCCCCATCCACAAAGAAGAGCCTGGGCCGTCTCCACGGAAACCAAATTCTTGCAACGTCACACTTTCTGGCAACGGGGTGAAATGCAGCTATGCAGAAGCGATTTGGGTCCTTCGCTGCCAACCGTCTGTAGAGCCATGAACCAAACGTTGATTGCCTTTACAGCACCTCCGCTAGAGTCATTTGTGAGGGGGAAAAAAAAAAGTGTAGCCTAGTGATTACTTATAATAAAAGATAGATAAGCCTACAGCCTAAACAGTGAACACAAGATACAGCACTGGAGCAACTTGAAAAGAAAAGATGAGCTATGATTTGTTCATTATTTACTGGGTCTTTTGTCTTATTTACCAGTTTTGGCAATAGCTTCTTTAGCCTATAGGTCCTTTAGGATGCATCATACATCCTAAAGGAGAAGTTGTGCTCCTGGCTGAAAGTGGAGGAGGCTTCATAACTACCCCTCATGTCCTACTCTTGGTCCTAGTCAAACGTTCACCCTGGAGGAGCTTTCACATTGGAAGGAGAAGGAGATCAACCATAATGTTAAATCTCCTCTTCCCTGCAAGGTCATCTTGATGGCTGAACATATGAACACATGCAACACAATTTGCTTTTTGTGCAGAAATATATATATATATTTGCAGAAATATTGCAAGCCCTGAGACAAACACACCCACACGGGCACACACACAAGAGATTAACAGCATATACTCCCCGATCGGCCGCTGGCTGGCTGATCCCGATGCGGTATTCATGGATCTCCACCCCGTCCAATGGCAGACATTTGCTTTACAACTGCAAAACCGACTGCATCCTCTTCTCCCTCAGCTGTGGAAACACTGAGCGAACACTTGACGTCCAAGACAATTATCTGCTCTAATGGATTCAGTTGAGACAGGGCCGACCTGAGACGGAGGACTGATTTATTTCATTCTTTCTTAAAGCAGAGCGGCCAATTATATCGCTTTAACAAGACGCTAGCTTTGTTAGCCGGCTACCCAGGCCCAATTAGAGAGCAACTGCAGGTGGGTTTTAATGGGGGAGACGATTGTGTGTGTGTGGCGGCTCAGCTCAGCGTCTTTCTTGTCTCTCGTGTGCGCATTCATGCTTTTTTTTTTTTTTTTTTTATGTGTGTGTGTGTGTGTGTGCGTGGGTTTATACTCTTTTTTTTTTTTTAAATACCTTTTATGCCTCAGTGATGGAGCCAGTTGCCGGGTTCTAAGCGAAGTTGCAGAGCTGGAATCTTTCTCTCTGAGCATTTTCTTTCGGGGGTCGGCCAGAAAGCGGCTTTGATTTGCAGAAAGTGCTCTTTTTTTTTTGTTTTGCAGTGAGTGAGGGAGGGAGGATTCGCGGGGTGACATCGGTGTTTTTTCCGGGTTTTTTTCCACCCAAGTAACCAGCGGATTGTGTAGATTTGTGAAGTGCCGAGAGCTGGACACATTCCTACGTAAACAGGATTAGAACGTCAGCCAAACGCCCGTCAGAAACGCAGCATTGTTTGAAGCTATCCACTCATCCACTCTCATTTTTCCATCTGACAATCTGTCCCTTATTCCGCCGTCGAATCCAGAATATATATTTTCTCTCTCTCTTTCTCTCTCTCTTTTTTTTTTCCACCCCTGTCACTCTGTGGCTCTTTTGAAACACATAAATTATACACATTTTTTGCAGAGCGCAGAGAATGAGAGAAGCAGTGAGAGAACGATGGAGGGAGGGGGGAGCACAGCGAGAGACAGAGAGCTGGAGGAGGAGAGGAGGAGCGTACATCCCCATGCCACCCAGAGAACTGGGCGAGCGGTAATTGCAGTAGAGTGCAGTTAATGTGGGTCAGCGGTTGAGTGGAGCCCCAGGGGTCGGCAGCGAGGGGGGGGGGGGTAGTTGGCCTGTGCGCCGCGAACCCAGCTAGGGGTGGGGGGGACCTGGGGTAAGAGAGCTCTCCGCCTGCCCTGCTGCCACAAGCCGGGTGATAGGTGATGGGGGAGTGTTGGGTCAGTGAGCTGTAATACCGGGAAGTGGGAACTTGAAGTAAAGCTGCCACACACACACACACACACACACACCACGACCACCACCTCGCCAACCACCCACCTGTCTTTGCTCCTCCTCCCTACCAATACCGAAACAATACCAGTGTTTTTGTGTTGGAGCTGCCGATAACAAATAGAACGCTTCCCTGTGTGGGAAAACCTCTGAAACGGCGTTTAGACCATCGTGGGACACTAAAACTCTCCAGACCCAAATTCTCTCAGGGTTAGCTCTTTAAGGCAGGGGGACCCACCTCCTCTAAAGGAAGAAATCATTTACAAAAAAACATTATTGAACAATTAAATGAAAATACAATTGCATTGCACCTTTTACTGAAGCTAGACTGGAATGATTTACCTGGTGAAATAAAAATAATAAAATTAAATTAAATAAATAAATAAATAACAATACATAATTCTAAGAATATCAAATAATATAATAATAATAGTAATAATAATAAATAAATAACAATAAATAATTCTCAGAATATTGATAATAATAATAATAATAATAATAAATAATTCTAAGAATATAATAATAATAATAATAAATAAATAACAATAAATAATTCTAAGAATATAATAATAATAATAATAATCATGATGACGATGATGATGATGATAATGATAATGATAATAATAACAAAGTCATGTTCAGTCGTCGACCCTGACCTTACGTCCTACCACACCAGTTGAGCTCCTCTCCAGCCCTCCTGCCTCGTGCCGTGAAGCCGGCGCTGACCTGTTGCTGGAAGGGGTGAGATGTGTTGACAGAGGTAGGGGGCCCCGGGTCTTCACTCAGTCAAAGGCCTCCTTCAGTGGCCATGAAGCATTTATGAACAGGCACCTCCCTGCCCTGCTCTCTATTCCGCTCACAGCCTGTCTCATTCTCCCTTTTTTTTTTCTTCTTGCAAACACTTTGCCCTTCTTTCCTACGTCCTCTCTATCTCACTCTCTCACTCTTTCTATCACACACACACACAATGTATAATAGATTTCTCCCCCTCTGAGTTTGTGTGTGTGTGTTGTGTGTTGTGTGTGTCTCTGATGTGTGTTTTGAGTGTCCCTCTTCAACAGCACAAGCAGAGTGTATCTCCCTGCTCTGAGCCCTCTCGGCCTTCAGGTAAATGTTTGTGCTGCTGGAGAGTCACTCTCACACACACACACACACACACACACATATACATGGAAACAGCTCATTCATGTCACAATACACTTTTTTTTTTCTTGGTTCAAGGTCATTGCAGAAATGCTTTCTGGAAATGAAATAAACATATATACAGAGACATACCCAAATAGAAATGTGTACTCTCATACTGTCCACAGCCGTGTGTGTGTGTGTGAGAGAGAGCTGTGTGTGTGTGGACTCTTAAACAGGTGAAACTGGAACACTGTGTGTGTGTGTGTGTGTGTGTGTGTGTGTGTGTGTGTGTGAGGTCCACTCTGCTCTTTGATCCTCATCTTGACAGCCCACCACCTGGGACGATCTGCCGCACGCTGCATGGCTCGCAGGATTGGCTACACCATGGGAATCACAACACACACACAGCAGCTAACGCTACGCTAACCGCCAACCCCCACCCCCACCACCCCCCATACACATTATGTGCCGTCAGAATTGCTGATGCTACCGCGAAAGCTAACCCTCCCATATACAGATATGCAAAAAAAGTGCCAGCGGAATCGTAATTCACTCCGCGGCGGCTACGAGCTAACCCTCATGCAGCGCTATTGGAATTGCTAATAGCACGCGCGGGCCGGAGCTTCAACACAGGTGCAATTGGAATTATAATGGAATTATAATGTACAATACCGAGGCAAGTCTAAAAAGCTACCCCTCCCATACTAGTCCACCAACTGAATCCACCACGCACCGAGCATCATCATCATAACAACAGCTAATGCTCCTGTTTACCTCGCCTCGACAGTGAAATCGTAACACCTCTAAAGCCACGCTAACCTCCATTATGGAAGCCTTTCGTCACGGCCTTTCAATTCGCCACGGCAAGATGTGGCACTTGCCGTATCTTAGGCAAAGTGAGTCCAAGTGTTTATCATTATAATGGAGAGCGAAGATCAAGCAGAAATGACCAGAAGTGTATCAGGAAGCTACCCATCTACGCTGTGTGTGTCTGTGTGACCTACGTCTAATAATTCAGCAAGTTTACCAGATGATAATATCTCTCCAGTTATGATTCCTCCTCTTATAACCGAGCCTTTACGTGGCATAAGCTGGTTTGGATGCCTCTGTTAAATGCTCGGCCGTAGTGTTTAGCTTTAGCGAGTTGGCTCCCCTGGCTGTCACGCTAGGGGTCACAGCACAACACTGAGCTGAGAGGTATCTCTGCTAATACAGAGGCACGGTACCGTCTGCATCACAACACACATCACGTCGCTGACGCTAGGCTAAGGGCCAATTATTCGACAGCCCTGGCACCCAGAAGACACCGCAGGAATTCAGATCCATTACGCTCCCAGCCTCATCAAAGGGACTGCGGGATTCTGATGCTAAACCTGCTCCAGATGCTCACTGCTGGATTTCACTAAGATGCACCGCAGGCCAAATGTCATGAGGGTTGATGCCTGAGATATGGACAACTAAACCATAACCAATTTGCCATATCCACACGGAGCTGGTTTCTGTCAAACTCGGGGTCGGGGAAACACCACGCAGAAGACAGCGAGGCAGATGTAAACAACGGCAGGCTTTTAAAATGTACACAAAAATGTGATATCAGGAGGCCAAGTTACCCGACAAGGTCCAAATGGGTTGAAAGGGGGCGTGGAAGTTAACCTAAAACCTGCTCACACCAACCAGTGGTTCGATTGTTAGCGCTACTTCATATTGTTAGCAACTAGTATGCTTTTCACACTACACTTAACCCCGGGCTAATGGCTTTCTTAACCCTGGGTTAAGGACGCATTTAACCCCGGGCTAAGCAGCTAAACTGAACGCTGAATACCCGGGGTCAATTGTTAGCCCAGCGTTAAAGAAAACTAGTGTGAAACGTGAGATAAGTTAACCCAGGGCTATTATAACCCAGGGTTAAAGTTAACCCTGGGCTAACATATTCAAGTGTGAAAAGCCTATAAGTCTAATTGTGTCAGCTAGTTTTAGTAGCTAACCAGCTAACGTGCAGCGCTAGCTAGCAGGCTCAGCTAATGAACATAAACAATGTGAATCTTAACCTGTGTTTCAGAAAGGATGTGAAGCACAATTCTGGGACGTTACCAAAGTTGTTTTGGAGGTCCAGTCTTCACCATCACGTCCCCCTCATTCCCTCCTTCTGTAATTCGACAGTTTTGGTGTATATTTTTTCTTCGATTGTTTACAAATGTTTTTGCAGCATCCATCAAATCCAAGGAATTCGATACGTGTGTCCTTGCAAAGAACGAACTTGTCAAGAACACGAGCACAGAAAACACTTCACTCCAGTTTGAGATGGACTATAGTATGCCTGAGGTCGTGCCATTAGTTGAGTTTCATTTCCCCAGTTGTTCCTATCAGCTCTGTACTGTATTCACTATAGCTCTGTTTATTTGAGCTCGCTAGTTTGGACATCTCAGGGCTTCCTATTTGTTTTTGTCGGCCAAATCACCGCCCCGTGCACATTTTTACGATCGGGGTCCTCATCCGCCCTGCAGCCTCGGCGTTTCTTTGGTTAACCGTACTTGTTAGATATTACATCACACATCACAACGGATACAAGAGCAGACAAAAAAACACACATTGAGAAAGATCTCTAGATGCCAACGCAGGTTTTTGACATAAATCCAACATGGCTGCTGTGTGCATCAGGTGAATGGAGAAGTTATATCCCTGTGTCTGGCATTAATGCGTTCCTGCTGTTTTCTGCCTGACGGTGCAGTTTTCCTTGCTGACTGAGAATGGCCTGCAGCTGCAGTGTTTCGGCCCCACACTGCAGGGATTACACACAGATTAATGAAGAGGCAACCCCTACCCCCGCTACTCCCCACGCCTCCTCCTGTGTAATGTGTGTGTACGCATACACTTCCTTGGGCGAGTGTGCGTATGAGTGAGCCGATAAAATGAACGAGTGTGTCGGCGAGTAAATCGGGTGAGTGTGTGTGAGCAGAAGAAAAGAGTGTGTGAGCGAGTGAATACTTCCTGGAGCAAGTGAGTGTGTGAGTGAATGAGCGAGGGATTACACAAGGATTAATGAAGAGGCAACAACCTCCTCCCCACCGCCTCTTTCTCTCTCTATGTCTCTTTTTGTGTTATCTGTGTGTGTGTGTGTGCGTGCGCTGCGGCGTGCACGTACTTCCTTAAGGCTCAAGTCGTCGGCGTAGAAACGAATTTCAAAAGTATTTTCTTCCTTCTACGCTGCGTTGTTTTGTCCTTAACATTCACTTGGCGTCTGCCAGTGTCGACAGGTGATGCCAAGCAGATGAATAGAAAAAATGCTCTTTGTTGCTCCTCATGCTCATCCGTCTTTCTCTCCCCCCCCCTCCCCCCTTCTCTCTCTCTCTCTCTCTCTCCCCAGGCTGCTGTTTTGTCACGTTTTACACAAGGAAAGCTGCCCTTGAAGCCCAGAATGCACTGCATAACATAAAGACCTTAACAGGGGTGAGTGTGTGTCCTCGATTCTCCTCTGCCTACTTTTTCCTCAAATCACACTCTCACAGTGGCACCCCGAGGCGCCCCCCACCCTCACACTGTATGTGTGTGTGTGTGTTGCACCGCCGTCACCATGTATTTATCTGTTTACGTCAGTGATGGAGGGAGTGTATGTGTGTGTGTGTGTGTGTGTGGTGTGGGCGAGCGAGTGAGTGACTGTTAGAGTGTGTGAGTAATGAAATAAGTAAAGGAGTGAGTCAGTGAGTGTTAGAGGCCCTGTGTGTGAGTGCATGCTTGCATATGTGTCTGCAGCCTGCTTGCACACTCGCCTTTATTTCATGCTGTCTGCTCCATCCTGCCCAGCGGACCCCCTCTGTTCCCTCCTCCAGCCCAGGAGAGCGATCGAGGCAGCGGGGTAGGCGCTCGCTCTCCCTCCCCCTCTCTCGCTCTCCGAGCCTTCGGTGGGTATTTAGAGGCCCCTAGATCCTTCCCGCCCGGGCTATTGGCCCCCCGTCCCCGCCTCTCTCTTCCTTGGCTGCGCCCGGCTAACTGGAATCTCTTCAGCCGAGCGCCCTGTTCCCGGCTGCTCCCGTCAGTCGCATCGGTGCGTAGCCCCCTTCTGGGCAGCGCAGGGTGGATATTGTGGCTCCCACGA